>OX596281.1:29251764-29436764 GCA_951394225.1 Harpalus rufipes | reverse complement strand
AATAACCAAAATTTTCAATAATCTAGTAAACGGAGAAGAAATGCCAAAAATATCGACAAAACGCCTATTTTTAAACAGGGAAAGAAACACAATGCTAAAAACTATAGAGATAACTTTATTAGACATCCTACACAGGGTGTGTCAAAAATAGTGTAAATTTTTTTAAGGGCATTTATAGTACTGACCAAAATGAGTAAAAAGGTTAAACGACATAAGTCCAATTATTAATATTTTCCGAGATATAAGATAAATTGTACTAAGTTAAATGCTGTGGCGACCTTGGTCTATTGACCAATAACTTCAAATAACTTCGTAACTATTAAAAATTGAGAAAAATGTTTCATATAAAATTTTATTTTTTTCTTATAGTCTATTTACTGACATAGACAACATTTTCTTCAATCACTATCTTTGTCAGTTTTCTTCGATTTTTCGTTTTTCTTGGAAACAGCTGAGGATCGGATCTAAACTTTTTTTACTCATTTTGGTCAGTACTATATGCCCTTAAAAAAATACAATATTTTTTAAACACCCTGTATAAAGTATACGCGATGGTACTAAACGAAAAAATCCTAGAAAAAGCAGAAACAAAATGTCTCATCCCAGAAACACAAAATGGATTTCGAAGAGGTAGAAGAGCTATAGATAACTTATACATTTAAATCACGCTATTGAAAAAGAAATCACAAAGGAAAAGAGAAAATTGTATGTTTTCTTCGTAGATTTAAGGGCAGCATTCAATATGGTAATTTGTAATATACTGGTCGATAATTTAACTAAAAATGGTGTAAACAAACAACTTATTTTAGCAGTAGAGAACATAATGTATTATTAAGGTTACCAAGCGTCCTCTTTTTACCCGACGTGTCCTCTTTTTTGGGGTAAAGGTCGGGGTCCGATATCTTTCTTCATTTTCAATGCATTTGTCCTCTTTTTTCAAATCCAAAATATATTAAGTATTAACATTTTATAATATTTGACATAATATTTATATATTAAAAATATCAGAATTATTTTTTGCTGCTCCTCGTCAAAACGCAAGAATTAAAACGGTGTCTTCACTAATGTTTACCTACCCAGTGGACAGATGAAATAGATTAAATATATCAACAGTTAAAAGTATATTGATTAAATTTAATTTTAAACAGTTTTCATGTAAAGATTTTTATAATTGTTTATTGATTAATAAGACAATTCTAAAACAAATTGAGGAATCAGAGAAATATACTAAAAGTCAAATAAATAAAATAAATAAATATATCATCACGGTATATTAGCCATTGCTGGGTGTGCCAATTTGCTTTGTACACAGATATTGGTAATGATGAAATATTTGTACCGTGCGGGCGTCACCTCACGGGCATTCATTACTGGCGTGGAGAGTAGACGGTCAATTTTGTGCATTAAAATTCGAATTAATTTTTGGCGTCGGTCGGGATCCCGGAAGGCGCACACGGTCACGCGCATTAAAACTATCAAAATATTTTATTCATCCGCCATTGGGACGGATTGGCGTTATTATATACCAAATAAAGTTGTATTTTTTTGTATTTTTGTTCGACTCATTTGATTATATGGAGTTCTGAAACATTTCGATTAACGCAGGACGCAGTTTTTAAATTAAATATTGTAAAATATGATACACAACCATTAACACGTAGAAATAAGTCCATATCAGTTATAAATGAATTATTTATTGCTCTTCGATTTTTTGTCTATAGCTCATTTCATCTGAATATTGGTCAACAATGTCAAAAAGCATTTCATTCTCCCTTTCTGTATATTTTTTTTGCCTCTAACTCTTATTTTACTTATTTTTAAAGCACAAAAATAATAAACACATATATCCAGTCACATACTAACAGATAAAAATAATCTCAAATGTCACAAAATTTCGCACGAAAGTAGGTACTACTACTACCGCAGCTTACACAAAAGAAGCATTACATATATTTACTGAACAAGTAGTTATTTAATAGTGGAATATGTTTTGTGACACGCAAAATTATTACCAGTGCAATTTACTGGCCTACTATTCGCGAATGAAGAAGAGGTGGAGCTAGCTAGGCATGTCACGAAACAATATGGCCAGCGTAAGGTAGATGCTTCGTTTCCCGAAACTCTCTATTCTCATATGCTGCGGCCTTTGAAGTGCAAAGTAATATTAATAATATAGTTACTATTAAAACAAAATATTGGCCGTTTGTATGAACAAGTGATTAAGTGTGATTAGCGTTCATTTGTCAAATGCTCGCTAATCACCCTTACTCACTTGTTCATACTAACGGCCTGTGTTTCTTAGTATGAGCAATATTTTGAATTTTGCGAACTCCTCCGTTTCATGTAGAAATTATGTTTAGCATTTTCGAATTTTCATTTTACGTGATTCAAGTCTATTTTCTTGAATCTATGTAGCACTGGATTATTGCAGTCTCTGGAAGATTAATGGATGGATAAGCTTTACGATATGAGTGTCACATTTGTGCATGCATACCTACAAGTTCAAATTTCATTACAAAATATTTTAATAAAGGCATGTAGTAATGGAGTATTCTACCGATTTTTAAAAATATTTCTTCTGATAATATATATAAACATAGAAGTATTGGTGAAAACGCGATGCTAAAATTCGAATTAGTAAGCAAGATACGAATTTTTGCATTTCTGAAATTATTTGTGACGTTACAGGCCCGAGTTGGTTATGCTTCTCTGTGGGTATTTGCATTACCTGTATTAAGCATATATTTTCACTTTTTTTCCTTTGTTAAATTAATTAGCAATGAATAGAGAAATCAAGATAAATGTTTAACGGCCGAATTCACCATTAATCCGTTGATTAATAATCAGTTGATTAAGGAATCAAGCTGATCTGTAGATAAACGTATGTTCTAATTCACCAACTGATTCACAGTTTTGTTTTGGTTTTTGACAGTTAATGTAACTGTCATGTAATTTTATTCGTGGTAATTGTACTTTCCGCTAAAAAAGTATTAATATGTAAGTTTTTCATTTATTTATAAAATATATTTTATAATTTTTCTATAATAATATTATATTTTTATTTTGATATAGGTAGAAATTACACTAATTCCAATAAAGGGGTGTTTTCAAATATAGTGAAAATGAAAGATATAAAAGTATAGCTGAAAATAATAAAACCAATGCGGTTCTAAATAAAGATAAAGAAGAAAGATAAGACGAAGTTACGAATGGGTAGGTATAACAGTCAGAATCCTAACATAGCTATAAATGTCAAAATTAGGATTCAAAGATGTGATCAGTCCTTGATTCATAGAATATGACGAATCAGTTGATCATTGATTTTGATTAGTAGATTAGCTTGATTTTTAATGGTGAATTGGATTGATTTAGGATCAGCGTTGATCTGTGAATCAACTCATGATTAAAAAATGGTGAATTCGTCCGTAAAAGATATTTCATGAAACTTTTTGAGAATGTTATTAGGGTGACAGTAATATTTCTATAGTTTTTCATTTGAACTCAAACAAAAACTACGAATAGCAGGTTTAGGTCGACTGAATTCATTCTCAATTTTACGATAATAATTGATTCGGACCAATAACGTTGCGTTTACAATAATTAAGCATTTTTATTAACAATGAAAAAATATTTCATAATTTTCATATTACTAAAATTCTTAGTTTAAAATATGCCACCTTAGAATAATTATTGAAGTAAACTTCAATTTCGTTGCAATGGTGGAATTCATCATTATCGTCATACCTAGCAAAATAATCTTGCTTCACAAAATGCAAGTACCAGATAGGCATATTTTTGTTCGGTTCTTTTCTTATTTTGAAAGGACGAATCCATGACTTTCGTCTATGAACTATTTTAAATTAATAATATAATAATCTTTATTGTATGCAAACTTATTACAAGTTATTACAATTATGGGGATGAGTCAATTTTTCATTATATTTTACACCTGGTTACGTTACATTGATGGTGATAAAATGATTAAAGAACAGTTACAAACATCCAAGCCCCTGGTGGGAATCGAACCCACGACCCCAGGATCTAAGCGGTGATGATCGCTTTGAGCTGTGTCGAACCACGCCGTCTCGACACGTTCGGCTACCGAGGCGGCTAACTATTTTAAATTGCCCTAATAATTTTTTTCATTGAATATTGGTTCCTGTTTTCGGGAAATTATGAAAACTAAGGTCTGGATTTCTGCGTGCTAATGATGAACATCCGGTAACACAACAAAAATGTATTGAGTTTTTATTAGTACTAGAAATTTCACTCCACTCTTGAATTATTTGTCAAATAAGTGACAGAAACGTTGCATTCGCCGTTATCTTGGCTGACTTATTACTTTACGCTAATTCATATTTTCGTCGCTAGACGTCATATTGCTCTATTTCACTAGCGAATACATATTAACTCATCTAATAGTTATACATAGGTTATTTTTTTGTTTATAATATCAGGCATTTCTTTAAATAGTATTTACTATTTGTTCAATCATAGTGATAGTTCTTTTCATTATCTTATTTCTCACTTATTTATCGTTTAATAAGCATTTATTTTAATTAATAATGTTTCTTTTACATTTCACCCAAATAAATAAATGTTCCAATAATATATTTTTTAAAACATTTTCAATTTGCTATTGTTTAAAACCTAAACACAAAGTTAATATTTGTAAATAACAAGACATCTAGTGTCGTTATAAAGAACTAAATTTATACATTATCTACGTTTTGTTTTTTACTTATTTAACATTTTTTATACATTATTTTACACGTAAACGTAAAAAATATTTTATTTCATACTGTCCGCTATTTACTACTTTAGGTTACTAATTTGAGTCCGGGAAATGATACATTACAATACCCGAGCCGAGAAGTGTTGCTTGGAAACATCCCTAATTGTTTATTTTTAATTTTTATCAAAAAAAAATAGATTCTTACCACATCCGAATTGTAAGCCAGCTTGCGACATTGTATATTTTTCTCCAATTGCAAAATAAATCAAATTATTTTTCATTCCGGAGGACTTTGTGGGAATCAGTTTCCGTATAGCGTCAGCAGTTTTTTCCAATATATCGTTCGGAAAGTTTGAGTTATTACTAGAAGGGGCGTTCATTTTTGATGACAAGTAAACAAACAAAATCAACAAAAAAAATGAAACATACACAGGTAACTAAGACAAATTCTGATGTGATGAGATCTATTTTAAATTGACATATTAACATAAATTTAAAAATATTTAAATCACGTAGACAGTATGAAATAAAATGTACATCGTATGGCCATGAAGTGGTATTATGGTACTTATTTCGAATTTGCTGACCCGGCTCCTTCGTCGCCTCGTCCGTAAACTTCTCATACGTACCGTAATACCTCACTTCCTGGCCTTATAACGTAAATAACTATTCTTTACGCGTAAATGCCCATTTCTGCTTATATTCCATGTTATACATAACATACCGGTTCTTGGCGGTTAGAATTAAACATAGGAATTTAACATGGAATTTGTGTTATATGCAATTTGCCGTTCTTCTATTCATTTTACGGTAAAAATTATAGAGTGCAATGTTGTATAGAATTGAAAGTTACATTTTTATTATGGTTTCCGTTTCTTTATAATTTATAAAAAATCTGATGTGGCCAGTACAATCCGTCAATCCTGTGTATTATGTATAAATTCCACACGTAAATTTTCTTGCAAAAGATTCTAAATTTCCAGTAAAATTATTTCATAAACGAACTATGCAAATTGCACTTGACACTGACATCTTCTTCTTCTTTAGCTTGTCCCATTCGTTAGGGATCGCTATTTTTTATTTTGTTCTTCCACTCATTACTGTTTTGCGTGTCGTTCTCATTCAGTTCCTTTTCTCTCAAGTCTTCCGCAATACAGTCCTTCCATCTTCCTTTGGTCTTCCTCTGTTTCATCAACCTTCTATTACTGAACTATTCATTCATCTTCCAACATATTCTACATTTCTCCTCATGACATGTTCAAACCAATGTAATCGTCTCTCTTGTATCTTTCTAGAAACTTGTAACACTAGAGTTATTTCCTTACCGTATCTTTCCGTGTCTTCCCCAACATCAACTTCAACATCCTCATCTCTGCCACATTCATTTACTTTTTATTGATACTGACATCTGTCAATTTGAATTATATGAATATATTAGCAATTTTCATTGTTAACATAGCTGGCTGATTTATGAAATTTAATATCTTGATAATTCTTTAACTCTATATCTATTGAATATGAAGTATAAAATGCAATCAAATCGTATAGAGAATAATATATTCTTTAAGTTATAATAATATTAAATGTCAAGAAATCATATTTAACGGTTAAATCTTAAATGAGTCTATTTCCGATTCACCAATTATAACCAAAATCTAATCACTTGTTCTTCTGGATGTAAATTTGAGGAATACGAAAAAATTATAATTTTTGGAATTGTGGTATTGAAGTTATGCGATCCGTAACTTTCGTCACACATAGACACATACACACACACACACACACACACACACATCATCGTAAAAATGGTAAAATCGTATTATAGGGACCCGAAAACATGCTTATTCACTAAAAACTCATCATTGAATTTTTTGACCAAAGACAATAGTACCTTCCGAGGTACCTTCCTTACCTAAAGGTGACGGAAGGTAGAAAAACAACTTTTTAAGACTTTAACACTGACCGCAGAAATTTTCAATCTCGCTTATTCTGAGAGATAAGGAACTCGAATTTGTTCTATCCTAGCTCATTCAGATTATAATAAGAATATTGTGCTTGACTAATGACTAGAATTATTTTGACATACTTTTGTAACAAATATTGATATTATCATAGTCTATGATATTACTTACCAAAATTTGTTGTCCACAACTGTTTTCAGCATTTTTGTGAAAGTAAAAGGCTGAACTCCCAACCAATAAATTGTGTTGTTTTCAAAATTCCATGTCAAATCTATAGGAATTTTTAACATTTCCGAAGTACTTTTTGGAATAAATACAATGCTAAATATGAATAGCGTACAATGTTTCTTCATTATGTTCATATTGATACAGTCAGAGACAATAGTGAAGTATTCTTTGCAAAAAATGTTTTATAATGTAATAGAGAACAGGGTCGGATAAAATTGTAATCTTCTCACCAATTCTGTTTATGATTATTTATGTTATTTATTTCTATATACGAAGTGTCAAGGAGACAAATTAGCTGTCACTATTTTCTTGCATTAGTGTTATAATTGGAATAATATACGTAAATGGAATTTAAAATTGTAGAAATATACTCTAACGATGTTTTTGTTCGATACAACCCTGACCTTTATGCAAAACAAACATGTAATAAAGAATGCATCGCAATTATAATAATTAAAAGACCAGTTTTTGCTCGTTTATATAGCAAATAATATGTTGCTCTCATACCAAACTGATTGGTAGGTATTATTTCCGTATGTGAGAATCTAAAATACATGTAATTTAAAAATGATGTTAAATGCTTACCTCATTTGTCTGAATAAAGTATGACATTAACATACAAACTCAGTTTACAGTTAATTATGTATTTTTTTTTTTATTATACTAATTTTCAAACTAAGAGAATCAGCAAACATGAATAAAATGCACGATTTTACATAAATGCATTTATTTTTCTAAAAGATTACAACATTTATGTCAATGGCTCAGACATATATTTTAATAATTTAACAATACACTACAAATATACTATTTAATATAACCAGGTGGTACAGCTACTAGACGTAGAGGTCCTCCAGTTCCTTCAGCAATGTTCATTGGTAATGCAAGTAAAGTAAATCCACGAGCTGAAATAATAAACCATTACTATTAATTAAATATTTGAATATGGAAACTAAAAAGTAGGATATTATTCAGCATGAATTTATTTTCTAACTAATGGGGTCCTCCACTATAGTAACAAGTTAGAAAAGTATTGAAAAAGATCAATTTATGATAAAACTTCCTAGAATTAAAAGATTGCTTTCAATTTATATAAAGTTTCACAGAGAAATATTTAAAAAAAAGCTGTTGTGGCTAGCACAATACCTCTCACCACTTCCTTTTTTGGTTACATAATTATAGGGCGCGAACAGTCATATTACATTGTTGGCCTTGACAAGCAGATGTGGGGGCCCGTTTCAGAATGATAATTAGTAATATGTACGTAGATGTCAAATGTCAGAATGTTTCATTAAAGAATTCAAGATTTTAAATTCACGTAGTTAATTTGTCACCAGGAGTATGGAATTTACTTGTCGAGGAAAATAAACCACATGGAATTGGAAAATCACTAAATTTAGAATGAGAAATTATGATATTTGACATCTATATACATAATTACAAGCTATCATTCTGACATAGGCCCCCATGTCTGCTTGTCAAGGCCAATAAGGTCACATGACTGCTCGCGCCCTATTGTATTTAACATTATATTACGGAGTCATTCTTTCGGGAAATTCCCCTTACGTTGTTAAAATTTTTCGGCTACAAAAGAAAGCTGTAAGAATAATTGCGGGAGTTGGTATGAGAGATCATTGCAAACCTCTTTTCATCAGTCTTTGAATCTTACCTCTTCCATGTTTGTTTATTTACTGTACTTTAATCGAGATTCATGAAAATAGAAACAATTTTCTTACATCGTCAAATTACCATAATTATGGAACAAGGAATTCAAAATTAATATGTACTCAACGGTTAGATTAAGTAAATCTGCAAACAACTCATTACAAATAAATTTATATAATGTTTTACCATTAGATTTTAAAAACCTGAATAATAATGCTTTTAAAAGAAAAGTAAAAACATTTTTGTTGCGTGATTGTTTTTATTCCACACAGGAATTTTTAATTCATAATTTTGTTGACGAAGACTGAATATAATTTATATTTTGAATTTTAATTCAACATATGTCCGTACAAATTATACTTTGACGTCTCGTTTGACGTTCTATAAACATTGGAATAATGTAAGATGGTAAATAAATACTCTACTCTACTCTACTCTACTCATTTCTTGTATACCTACACTCTACACCAAAAATTCTACTTTTATCTATTCCTTATATTTAGATTGTTTAATTTTAAATTCATTTTATGAAGAAATTTTGTCCTCTTCTAATTTTCGAAATGTTTCCAATTCATTGTCAGGATTGACAGTATTTTTGAAGGATATACATATGTGATATACCTGTAATTTTAAATATTCAACTATTAATACAGTAAGAAATAAAATGTAAGTACTTCCTTTGAATATATAATACATATAAGAATGGAAACGTAATGTATTTAGATTAAATATTTCGAGAGAAGGTGCCATCTATCCCTCCCTATACGAATTATTTCTGAGTTAGTTCAAAAAATACATAATAGGTGGATGTTGCACAGTATTGCCACGTTGCTAGAACAGCAAGTTAAGATTTTATAAAGGTTTTTAAGCTACTGTAAAACAAGTATACATGTACATTGAAGATTCAAAATATATTATCTGGTTATTATGAAACAATATTTTTGAATTATTGATTATTGAATACATCTAACAAATAGTATCTGGCAATGCTGTCAGCACGATTTACCGTAGTTCATAGTTTTATGGTAGGAGTCACTAGCTATCTATAATAATTTTGTGAATAAAAAGAGACAGATATAGTATGTTGCTAGGCCATATGCGTTGCCATTCTTATATGTATTATATACTCAAAGGTACTTCCCAGAAAAAACCTTCAGTAATGTCTCCGGATTTCTGACACTGACATTTATCTGTCAGTTATAAATATTTTAAATTTTCAACTATTTTCCATGGCATTCTTTCGGCTGTAAAATTTATTATAACAGATTATTTTATATATTATATTTCTTTTATCTCTAAATCTATAGAATATATAATAAAATATTGAAATGTATCAGATAGAGAATTTAATTTTCTTTAATATTACCAAGAAAAGATCCTATATTTCCAGTAAAGTCATTTCATTAACAAACTATGCAAATTGCACTTGACACTGACATCTACTTCTTCTTCTTTAGTTTTTCCCATTCGTTAGGGGGTCGCTATTTTTTATTTTCTTCTTCCACTCATTTTTGTTTTGCGTGTCGTCCTCATTCAGTTCCTTTTCTCTCAAGTCTTCTATAATACAGTCTTTTCATCTTATATTTGGTCTTCCTATGTTTCTTCCACCTTCTATTAATATATTCATCTCTCCTCATGACATGTTCAAACCAATATGTAATCGTCTCTCTTATATCTAGAAATTTCTAACACTAGAGTTACTTCCCTTATTCTTTCATTGATTTCATTTTATTGATACTGACATCTGTCAATTTGAATTACCTGAATGTATTCGCAGTTTCCATGGTTAAGTTAGCATAGCTGGCTGAATTATGAAATTTATATAAAATTTATTATCGTTATTCTTCTTTAACTCTATATCTGTTGAATATCAAATATAAAATGCAATCAAATCGTATAGACAATAATATATTCTTTAAGTTATAATAACATTTAACTGATTTTTTCAAGAAAAACTGTTAATATCTTCAAATGAGGGTACTTCTGGTTGACCAATTATAACCAAAATCTAAACAGGTCTGCATATGGTTGTAAGGAAGAGGAATACGCAAGAATTGTAATTTTTGGAATTCTAGTATTGGAGATATCGTGCCCGAAAACGCGGTCGCACACACACACATACACATACACACACATACACACACACACACACATACACACACACGCACACACGAACACACACACAAACATACAGACATCATCGTAAAAATAGTAAAATCGTATTGTAAAGACCCTAAAACGTGCTTATTCAATGAAAACTCACCACCGATTTTTTTGACAAAAGACAATACCTTCCTTACCTATAGGTGACGGAAGGTAAAAACAGTGGAAAACTCCATTATTATACCGAATCACTATTTACATGTTCAATCACGTCAAGCTAATTGTAAAACAAACACAAAATACATATAAACTATTATAATACTTGTTTCTATACTTTTTTGTTCAATGATCAATTATTATATCAAAATATTATCTGAGAAATTTTTCTTTAATGTTCTTTTACTTATGCTTACAGGTGTCTCATTATCGATGTTTTTTAAGGTACCTATCTCGAGTAGTATTAACGAAAGAACAAACAGTTTGGACAATACTGGGTCAACTTATCAAGAAAAATATCTCAAATTTTATTTACTCGTATTATAATAGTTTAAAAAAGGTGTATAGACAAATTTTGTATCAATTTTTGCGTATAATAAAATGTTGTAATTTTTTTTTTGAAAACATGATGTAACAGAAAGTAACGATTTTTTAAATGGAACCTATGTTGAAAATAGCCTCATATCTTTGCTTTTTTTATAAACTGTTCAATAATATATAAAATTCTACATAATTTTATTTGAAACATGAATAAAACATGATTTTTATTTTTTTGTGGTGAAAAAATGAAAATTAATAAGAAAAAATTAAAAGAATCTATTACAGATCGTCCGTTGTTTATTTTTAACATTATTTTCGTCATTTTTACCCATTTTTTCAATTTATATACTTACATATACTACATCGAAAGAAGTAAATTATCAATGATTTTTAAATAATCTTTGTCAACGCTTTCCTACAAATTTATACACACTCTGACCCGGTTGAAGATACGATAACGCGGTTAGAAAATTATTGCTGAAGTTTAAAAATATTGCCACTTACAGTAAAAATTTTCAAAGATGTCCGATCAAGGACATCTACGAATTGTATGAATTCAGATTTTTGCTCTGCACATTATGACAAATTCAGTAGTGTCGTATGCTTTGTTTTTATGAGGGTATATAAGATACTACTGTTGTTTTTTACCTTCCGTCACCTTTAGGTAAGGGAGGTATTGTCTTTGGTCAAAAAATTCAATGATGAGTTTTTAGTGAATAAGCATGTTTTAGGGTCCCTATAATACGATTTTACCATTTTTACGATGATGTCTGTATGTATGTATGTGTGTGTGTGTGTGTGTGTGTGTGTGTGTGTGTGTGTGTGTGTGTGTGTGTGTGTGTCTGTGTGTGTGTGACAAAAGTTTCGGATCGCATAAGTTCAATATCACGATTCCAAAAATAATATTTTTTTCATATTCCTCAAGTTTACATCCAGAAGAACAATTGATTAGATTTTGGTTATAATTGGTGAACCAAAAGTAGCTTCATTTGAAGATTTAACAGTTAAATTTGATTTATTGACATTTAACGTTATTATAACTTAAATAATATATTATTCTCTATACGATTTGATTAAATGTTATACTTCATATTCAATAGATATAGAGTTAAAGAATTTTAAAGAAATTAAATTTTATAAATCAACCAGCTATGCTAAACATGAAATATACTAATATATTCATATAATTCAAATTGACAGATGTCAGTATCAATAAAAAGTAAATTAATGTGGCAGAGATGAGAATGTTGAAGTAGATGTTGGGGAAGACACGGAAAGATAGGTAAGGATATAATAACTCTAGTGTTACAAGTTTCTAGAAAGATACAAGCGAAATGATTACATTGGTTTGAAAATGTCATGAGGAGAAATGAATAATATATTGGATGAATAATGAATAGCTTAGTAATAGAAGGAAAAAGAAACAGAGGAAGAACAAAGATAAGATGATAGGACTGTATTGTGGAAGACTTGAAAGAAAAGAAACTGAATGAGAACGACACGTAAAACACAAATGAGTGGAAGAAGAAAATAAAAAATAGCGACCCCTAACGAATGGGAAAAGCTAAAGAAGAAAAAGAATAATTTTAATGGAAATTTAGAATCTTTTGCAAGAAAATTTATGTATGGAATTTATACATAATACACAGGATTGACGGAAGGTATTGCGCTGGTGACAACAGATTTTTTATTATAAAAATATATGTTACAATAAAAGCATTCAAAATTCAAAAATAAGTCTACTGGTAAGTTTATTAGCAAAGCAAATGTAAAACCAAATATATGAAAAATAAGATGACACAATGTCAGTGTCACCCACTCTGACAGAATGTAACGTTATTCGTACGGCTATGAATCCAGGTAATGTATCTGAATTAATAAATAAACTTACGTTACAGCGAAAGTATTATGAGCAACGAGCATCTTTTTATAGTGGATTGTCCTAACTTAGTCGAAACAATATGAATTTTTGAAAAACAAGCGTATTGCATCCATCCTTATCGCACAAGCTTATAGCCTTTGCAAAGGAAAGAGATAAATGTATGCCAATTTGTTAATTCATTCATGATACAGATGACCTTGATCGGACATCTTTAAAAAAAATTACTGTCACCGAAAAAAATATGTGTTTTATTTACAACAAAAAAGAATACAATACTTTTAACAAAATTGCTTTTGATATGGCGGTATTTACTTTTGTCTTAAAATCCTAAATAAAGGTTGAAACCAAGGGTACTTTTAAATCAAATATAAACTTTGTTGGATCCTTTTTAAAAGTAAAAATATTTTATTTAAACTGCTTTGGGTGTCATGTCTTTTTATCCTCGCATCAGTATTATAGATACATAACAACAAACATAATTTTCAAACATCAGCAATTATCCACAATTATAATACTAGAAAGGCTAACTTAATTAGATCAAATCGATTTAGATTAAAAAGATTAAACACAATCCAGTTCAAGTGAAATTATACATCCATCTACGACGTAAGATAAAAAAAAACTTTCTCTAACTATTCTCAAAAGAAAAATAAAAAACTTATTACAGCGACACTGATTTTATTCAGTAGATGACTATTCAAATTATGTCTAGAGTAATGAAGGCTGATGACAAATTAATTACGTTAATTTAGAAAATCTTGAAATTTTTAATAAAAAAATTCTGACATAATTACTAATTGTCATTCTGACACGCGCCCCCATATCTGCTTGTCAACGCTAACAATGTCACATGACTGCTCACGCCCTATACTTATGTAACCAAAAACGGAAGTGGCAAGATGTATTGTGCTGGCCACAACAGATTTTTTTTATAATAAATTATATTATATTTATTATCTCTAAATTTGTAGGAAATATAATAATTTAATGTTTTCTAATATTTGTAAAATTATAAATTTTCAAAATATGGGGTGTCGTGGCCGTGTACCTGAGTGTCTGGTCGCGAATCTGGGGAACTAGGTTTGATCACGACCAACGTTAAGGTGGCAAATCACTGTACATTTTTACATAAGAAGAAACAACGATTAATCTCCTAAAATATGTAACTTCTAGGTGTGAAAATTTTGTGAAACATTTATTGAACCTTCTTGGCCATCATATTACAATTTGAGTTCAAAATTTGTTGTAATTTACAAACAAATAAATATTATAGAACATTGGTAAAAAAGTGATATTTATTTCTTTTCTTACTATAACATTGTAGAAAAATAGGCAACGAAGGAATAATATGTTTTGCGTAAGGTTTAAATGAATAGCATTTTATGAAAAACTCGGTTTTCTATTAAAAGTTAATAAAATGTAATCGTTGTTTAGTAATATATAAGCTTCCATGTTATTTATGTTCATTATTGTAACCGCTAGATGGCTATAGTTGGACGATGCGTGTAGAACGTGTTCATCAAAACTACTTTCCTTCAATGTTTTGCTTTTGAACATTTGATAACACAAGCGGGTTGTTATAACCCTGCGTTGCGTTCTTTAATTTATTGATGCTAACTCTTACTGTTTTATAATGGTTAAAGTAAAATTAGTTTCTGGTAAAACTGTGAATAAGTCTTGGAATAATAGAAGAAAATATTCTAAAAGATCAAGATTAGGTAAAATTCGTTTGTAGTTTTAATTCATTAATGGCCGGTTTACGGTTTCAGAAACGTAACTTAAATATTAAACTCGGCTTAAATTAACAATATTGCATCGATATGAAATGTCAACTGAATTATAATACATATATTACTGTTGCGACACTTGTGCTGATATCTAGTGATATCAGATATAGAGTCCTAGATATTAATATGTAAAAAATAGTACTTCACGTTTTTGTTTTCCGATTTTGATTTTGTGACAATTATTGAATTAAATTGATTGAATATATGTTTGTTATATCCTGTATTTGTATTTTGTGAACTAACCGCGGTATAATAAAAGAATCTGTGATAGACAGTTTAAGACGGGTAGTTTTATTTGTCTATTCTGTAACAATTACTGTTAAAATTTCAGTTTGGATTTTTTGTTTAAACTTAGTTTAAATTTAAGCTTTGTTGGTGTAACTGGCAATAAAACAGCTAGGTCTTGTTTTACGGGAAATATGGAATTATACATTGTATTAGAAAAAAAAGTAGGTAATGTTCGAAACATTTTTTTAAATAAATTTGTACTATTTTATGCTATTTTATAATAATAATTTTATTAAGGGCAACAGCATTTTTAAACTTTGTTCAATTAGCTTTACATTTGTTATATTATCAATTATTTCCGAAATAACATTATCCTTTGAAAAATACATGTTAGAAACAAATTTATTTGTTGAAATATTTCAAACGCTTATTAGTTTATTTATTTATAAAGCAACATATGATTTATTCATGTTATTTTTATTATGCTTTTATATTTTAGCGGGTTTTCTCTGAACAATCAAAATTACTTTCCACATGACGTCTTGTTCTGCCATCTATCGAATGCGAATCATATTATCGCGCACGACTTGCCACCTTAAATATTTAGAATTTGAAATGACACTTAATTGACCCCTGTTGTGCATTCTCCAAGCCAGCAATAAGTACCCGTGAGGTGACGCTTGATAAACGTGATGATATATTTATTTATTTTATTTATTTCAAAAAAATATATTTGGAAGATTTCTAAGAAACTACTACTTCCGGTTGTTCAATTGTTACCAAAACCCATTCAACTCTTCATATTAATGTTAGTATGTGGAATCCGTAAGTATAACAGATTTTTAGTTGTATAGAACTTGAGATATCGTTTATCCACCATCCACACGCACACACACACCCATCATCGTCATCGTAAAAATGTTAAAATCGTCTTCTAAGGATCTAAAAATGTGCTTATTTACAAGAATTTAGATATGAGATTTTTAGCATGAATCCAATACCTCTCTTAACGAGAGGTAAAAAACAAAATGTAATCTGTAATTTTTTTCTTTTCATTTGTTTCTTAATAATTTTCAATTTTTTACCCCAAAAAAATAATTATTCACGCTTTATTAATGTTTAAAACAAAATCATGTAGACTTGTTATACTCGTATATCATTGAAAAGCTTATGAAATAAGCAAAAAGGTGGGGCTACTTTGAACATGGGTTCTCATTTGTGTACCATGTAACTACATTGTTTTTAATATTAACAACATATTTCTAAAAAACTACATAAGTCTTTCCGTGTCCGGAAAATTTATCGCTGGCAAATTGATGGCGGAAAATTTATCGCGAAAAATTGATCGCGGACATAATTCATCGCTGGAAAATTAATCGCGAGATAAATTAATCGCGTGGAAAATTGATCGCCGGTAAATTTACCGCGGGGAAAATTGATCGCTGGACAATTGATCACCAGGAAATTGATCGCTAAGAAAGTTGATATATAGGAAAATTAATCGCTAGGAAAATTGATCACTAGGAAAATTGATCGCGTACTAAATTGATCGCCAAGATATTTATGCATACATTTATTATTTTTGCCGTCCTAGCCAACGTTGTTAATCTAAAGCGTATCTTCACAAAATTCTTCATAGGAAGTAATATAATTTTACTTTGTTCGCGAACTAACGAACTAAATTCTAGGAATCCTCACTCATGCCCTAGCAAAATTCAAGGAATTATTTGTTTTACAATTACAATATAATATTTTTTGCCAAGTTAAATAGACAAATAGTCACCACCGCTGTCCCTTTAACCACGCGGTGCTCATTGAATACGAATTTATTAAGTTTATATTAATTTCCTTGACGATTAACTTCTATTATTTTGTCGATAAATTTGCCAAGCGACTAATTTTCTGGCAATCAATTTCCCCCCCGATAAATTTACGGGCAATTAATTTTCCGACGATCAATATTTCGGCGATCAACTTTCCCCACGATCAATTTTCTTCGCGATCAATTCTCCCCACGATCAATTTACCGACGATGAATTTTCTCCGCAATGAATTTACCCGCGATGGGTAATTATTAAACAAATGGTATATTCACTAAATGGGATATAAACATTTACTGACAACCCAGAAACGTCTGTCTATAGTATAGTACTTGAAAGGTATAGTACGCTAGAAGCTGAAAGGTCTGTACATTGAAAAAATATAGCAGTTTGAATAACCTTAGGGTAGGTATATTTACCCCACCTTATCGACACCGGGTTAAAATATATTTATACCGATGTCAAAATTTCGAATTTTAAGTGACACAAAAGTAATTCTTGTAGTCCACTCTCTACGCCAACAATAAGTGGCCGCGAGGTGAGGCCTAGTAAACGCCCACACTGCACGAATATGTTATTAATCATCATCATTACACATATCTGCGTACAAAACAAATTGACATACTCAGAAATAGGTAATATGCCGTGATGATATGTGCATACATATGTACATCTCGTAGGTTTATTCACACCATATACTTTTTATGTTGATACTTACGTGGTAAATCATACAATAGTTTGATATTTTCTATTAAGTAAATATTATGAGCAGTAAGTATTTGATGAGCAGGAAATACTAAAGTGTTTCCTGGATCAATGCTAGCTGTATCTACACCAACACCTACTACGGCTTTCTCGGCTAAGCACGCTGCAGCTTCTCCTGATATACCTACAAAAACAAAACATTTAAATACCTGACAATTAAAGATATTGTTCTACATTCAGTTGTCATAATTGAGATTCGGAAACTATAAAATATACGAGTTATATGTGCTTATTTTCTAGAGAATGCCAAAATTCAATTATCATATTTTTTCTTTGTCCATTAATTTCTAAACCCTCAATAATCGAAGAACTGTTTCAAATAAGAATGTTTGACATTTTGATTCACTATCCAGCGATGTACAAAAATAATTTTTAATGCTTACGCCTACAACACCTATAGGTAAGGAAGGTATAAGGATGTCCATATGGCGCCCGGTGCTGTTGATTCAATTGATATCATTTGCAATTTTTGAAAAAAAAAAAAATCTTTAATAAAGGGGATGTAATTACCTGTGGAGGAACATGCAGCCTAAGCTATCATTTTAAGTGCTTAAAGATCGGCAAACATGAGTACAATGCCATAATAATTAGCAAACCACAGAATATCAAATACATGTGTGATTGTTACGAATGCATTTTGTATAATAATAAAAGAAAACTTGTATCAAACACTGCATCAAATTCTATCTCTATCCATGAAGCATCAGTCTTCCAAAAAATACTATCAAAGATAAGTGAAATTACAAATATTGTTCTCCGATAGGTAAACGAAGTTAATAACTTAAAAGATCTGATGTGGCCAGCACAATACCTTCCGTCAATCCTGTGTATTATGTAGAAATTCCATACATAAATTTTCTTGCAAAAGATTCTAAATTTTTGGTATTCTATGATTCCCTTTCTCGGCAACTGAATTCCACACTCCTGATAACAAACAAACCACATGAAATAACAAAATCATGAAATTTTGAATGAAAAATTATGACACTTGTCAGTTATGGACATAATTAATTGCTGTCATTTTGATACGGGTCCCCATATCTGCTTGCCAAAAGCAGCAAAGTCATGTCACTGCACGCGCCCTGTACATAATTTTTTTACAAAAGATCCTATATTTCCAGTAAAGTTATTTCATAAAAAACTATGCAAATTGCACTTGACACTGACATCTTCTTCTTCTTTAGTTTCTCCCATTCGTCGCTATTTTTTATTTTCTTCTTCCACTCATTTTTGTTTTGCGTGTCGTCCTCATGCAGTTCCTTTTCTCTCAAGTCTTCTGCAATACAGTCTTTTCATCTTATATTTGGTCTTCCTATGTTTCTTCCACCTTCTATTAATATATTCATCTCTCCTCATGTTCAAACCAATGTAATCGTCTCTCTTATATTTAGAAACTTCTAACAATAGAGTTACTTCCCTTATTCTTTCATTGATTTACATTTTATTGATACTGACATCTGTCAATTTGAATTACCTGAATATATTAGCAGTTTCCATGGTTAAGTTAGCATAGCATCGTTGAAGAAATCAAATGTAATACCTAGTATAATTCGGTATAAAGATCAAGAGGCTTGCAGTGGTCAAGAAATTTGTAATTTACTAGCTGAACACTTTGAATCTGCTTTCATAACCACTTCTTACAATGCTAATAAATGCACAACCGGTGACATATACGACTCAAATTCATTAAACTTAAACTCTGTAGTGTTGAGCACTCAGTGTATATTTCAGTATTTGGCATCTCTTGACATTAATAAAGGGTATGGACCTGATCAAATACCTCCTACATTTATTCGTACTTGTGCATGGTATCTTATTGAACCTTTACACATTCTGTACAATCAATCATTAACAACTGGAATTTTCCCTGATATTTGGAAGGTTTCTTATATTACTCCAATATTTAAATCAGGTGATATAAATGATGCAACCAACTACAGGCCTATATCTTTGTTATCTACCTTCGCCAAAATTTTTGAAGCTTTGGTAGTGCAACAACTAAAGGCTCCATTACAAAGGGATTTAGATAAATTTTTCAATTATTGTACATTAAATCATCTATCTCTTAATATTAAGAAATGTCATTATGTTACGTTTACAAGAAATCATGACCCTTTATCATTTCATTATAATCTCAATATGATTACTATAAAAAAAGAGTCAACTGTTAGAGATTTGGGAATAATTTTTGATCCGAAATTAACTGATAATAATCATATAGCTGAAATGGTAAAACAATCCTACAGGATGCTTGGTTTCATATTACGTCAGTGTAAAAACTTCACTGATCCGTTCTCAATTATTACTTTGTATAACTCCCTTGTACGTTCTAAATTAGAATACGCATCAGTAATTTGGAATCCCATGTATAATAAAAACGTAAGATGTGTTGAGAGTATTCAAAAAAAAATTCTGTACGTATTATGTAATAAATTTAAAGTAGATGCGAATAACTATGAAGCTAGACTTCATCATTTCAATATGATCAGTCTAGAAAACAGAAGAATTTTTGCAGACATGGCATTTCTTTATAAAATATTTAATAACAAAATTAACTGCAGTGCAATTTTGCAACTTTTTAATTTACATGTGCCTCAGAAAACAACTCGTTCAAGTATACTTTTTCATTTACCTAAAACCGCAACAAATAACCACAAAAATTCTCCTGTCAATAGAATGATGTCAAAATATAATGCTAGTTTCACTCACATAGATATTTTTTATTTAAATTTCACTTCATTTAAAAAAGAAATAATGAAGTCGTCCATTTAAGTGCTTTTGTTATTCATATGAGTGTATATTTCTTTGTCTTAATTTTTATATTGCTTATATATTTGAATGTATGTTTAATTTGTATTTTTGATTATGCGTTGTTGTATTTCTTTGAATCTTTTCATTATGCTATGTACCGACGTAGTTAAGATATAGACACTGTATATGTAATTATTCTTAATGTTAATATGTGGGAACCTATAATTGGTTTGTAAAAACTGTTGGTTCTCCAAATTTCATAAATAAATAAATAAATAAATAAAAAAAATAGCTGGCTGAATTATGAAATTTATATGAATTTTTTTATCTATATTATTCTTTAACTCTATATCTGTAGAATATGAAATATAAAATGCAATCAAATCGTATAGAGAATAATATATTCTTTAAGTTATAATAACATTTAACTGAGTTTTTCAAGAAAAACTGTTAAAATCTTCAAATAATGAGGGTACTTCCGGTTGACCAATTATAGCCAAAATCTAATCAACTCTGCATATGGTTGTAAGGAAGAGGAATATGCAAGAATTGTAATTTTTGGAATTCTAGTATTGGAGATATCGTGCATGAAAGGCGGTCACATACACACACACATACACACACACACGCACATACGAACACACACACACACACACACACACACACATACAGACATCATCGTAAAAATAGTAAAATCGTATTGTAAAGACCCTAAAACGTGCTTATTCAATGAAAACTCACCACCGAATTTTTTGACCAAAGACAATACCTCCCTTACCTATAGGTGACGGAAGGTAAAAAGAATAATTCTTATTTGTCAAACCAGACACAAGTATATAGACAAATTCCTGACTCAGTTGAGCAAGGTCATACTATGTCCTTGCCAAACATAACTATGCCAATAAGTCCGATTCCATCGAACTGTTAACAATCAAGTTGTCGCAAACCGAAGTAAAACAATCAATAATATAAATAATACAAGAGGGCTCTCAATTCCGAATCAACTAGGGTACTCCTATATACAGATATTGGCGTGTATTGCTAAGCGATATGACACCCTATACTAATGTTCACAAGTGAATACGAAATATAATCATGAAATTTTGATATTTTAATTATTTTTGATGATATCATCTAAAATAGAAGTGGTTATACAATTTAAGATAACTTACTTCACTTAATACAGGTACCTATCTACCTTTCGGTGTAAGGTTACGATAAAGTTAAGATAAAGTTTTATAAAAGTGTACTAGGAATTTACATTAATTTACCTTTAATGGATAATATAAAACCTACCATAAAATAATATAAAAAGAAAATTAAATATAATACAGTACTATGAGAAATACACAATTCTATAAATTATGTGTTTGCCCATTTGTCAGTAGGTTGACGTCATATCTCGTTCAACCTGTAGTTCAAAACTTGCCACCCTAGCGCTGCGATCTTAAAAATACATGTCAATGGCCATGGTGTGGCTCGGTTTACGTCCGCCATTAGCGAAATGTGAATATAATGTTAAATATGTGTGTTCTTTGTGAAACGTGAAAAGTGCTAACATTATTTTTATTATTAATAATATATAAAACAAAATTGTTTCCAAAATTTTAGTTTACAGTCTTAAAATCGCTGGAAAACGAAAGATTTTTGCTGGAAAATAAGATGGGAGCAAATCTGTCATAATAATATTTACGTAATAAATTAATTTTTATTATCTTTTCATAGTATAATTATTTAATAATCTATTGTAATATCGTATTACTTACAATTTTACAAATAAATTCTCAGTATATTTGACAGTTGTTGACATTGGCCCGTTAATGGCGGCGATTTCTGTACATGGCCATACCCTGTATATAGAAGTACCCTAGATTCAGCAGCAATTTTGAACATAGAACACAAAAATAAAATGCCAAATAATACATCTACTCCTAATACACCTACCGAAAATTCTAGTAAAGATGGCTTTCAGCTTGTCGAACGAAAACAAAATAAAAGGAAAATTAATACCATTCACGGTTCAGCAGATCCAATAAATATTCAAATCAAAGCTCTTTCCAAAATAGCCTGGTTTTACGTGTATCGAATTCATCCAAAGAGCTCGATGGATGATCTCATAAATTATTTTAATAAAAAATTATCACCATCTTACCTTTCAGTTGTAAAAAATTCTAAACAAGGCTCAAACTCATTGTTCTTCAGAGTAGGAGTAAACTTTGATTTGATTGAGAACATATGCTAGGATTCATTGTTACCAAGTGGAATAATTATTAAAAGATTTAGTTTTTTCCCAAGAGACAAGATACCAAATCAAGGCTAGCGCATAAACCGGATAAAATCTCAATAGATAATTAAGAAAATCCTAATACACCATTACTTATTCTCCACATAAACTTGGAATGTTCATAGAAAATTATTCTAATTTAAATGTAATCTGAAAGAAAAGTTAATTTGCTTCGGGAAATATTGAAATATAAATATATTCTGTTTGGCAAATTTTCCAACAATTTGAATGAACAATGAAATGCAAAATAGAAGAAATGGAATGAACTTGAAAATTTTATAATTTCTTTAGGATTACTTATTAATGAGACTACGCTTCGGACAATCTCAGAAAAAAATAACTTTTTTGAACGTTTTATCTACAAATACATATTAATTAATCTTATACTTTAACCAAACGAAGGTGCGTCAGCGTTCAAGTCGTTATTCATTTATAATATTTATTTTTGTAACATGTAGTACTTTTTATTGCAAAAATAGACAAGGAACTGATTCAGGTAATGGGAAGAAAGCTAAGTTATATGAAATAGACAATTTATAAATAATTGGAAAAGATTCTCCAGTTATTAGGGGACTAAATATAGCATATTCTTTTGAACAAGAAAATTTTCAATATTTATGAGGAATTTACACTACCTTCCTGTACTAATAAACTCTGAACACACTATATAAAACATTTCGTAAATGAAAAAATGAAAATATTGAAAACGGGTCCACGAATAAAAGTCAAAAACGGATTTTTATTATCAAATATATAAATAATAAATAAATTATATGTATTTTAAATGTTCAACACTTTCTTACTTTTGTTTTACCCATCTTCCAACTAAGGTAATTCTGATTTTAATATACCGCGGTAAATTTCGACATGTAGTTTTTATGAAATTATTAGTATCTAAGTACATACTGGAGTAAATCCTACCACTAGCACAGAATTTTATTTTTTACATATGTAGCTTTATGAAACAAAATTTAGAAAATATCACAGAAAATACCGGTAATTTACTGGTATCTACCGCAGTATTTATTTATGAAACAGGCCATTTCACTTTTCCGCATACTAAAATAAGTTTTTATTTGTAACAAGATTTTAAACCATACCTTATACTCAAATTCATTTTAACAACTCTTGTCCTGTGTAGCTCTAAAATCTAAAACTATATGCCGGGGTCGCGTATAAATTTTAAATGTCCTATTTGTTGAAAAATATAATTTAAAAGGAATAAAATGTTGTTATGGAAATATAGTTGTTGTTGTTGTGGTAAGGTTGTTATGTACAGACTTGAAAAATATTGAAAAATAAATATACACGTCAATTTCTTGTCTCTTTAAATATTTCTATTACAGAATATATTGATGCATATTGAAACAGGCAAGTATAATTTTAATAGGTTATGGGGCCCAGGTAAATGCTTCTGAATTATTAAATATTTAATTTCTGGGTGTGAATTATTGCCTGTGAATATGGAGCACATCATTATGCTAAAAGGTAATGAAAATTGGCCGGTCCGGAAATTCAGGACAACTATTTTATTAAAATCAAAAAATGTTTTTGATGTGTGCATAAAATTGTCGGAACCAGACAATGAGACAAGTAAAGAATATAAAGAATGGTCATGTAAAGATAACTTAGCACAAGAAGTTATTGTTTCAAGAATTGATGAAGGCCCAATGAGTCATATATTAGGTTGTGAAACAGCACTTGATATGTGGAACAAATTATTATCTGTTTATGATAAAAAATCTGAAGTAAGTCTACATGTGATTCAGCAGCGGTTTTTCAGCTACCAATATGAAGGTCAGGGTATTGCTGTACATGTATCTAAATTACAGGAATTTGCTAATCAAATGAAACAATTAGGAGATTCTGTTTCAGAGAACATGCTGATGACAAAAATTTTAATGTCTTTGTCTTCTGAATTTATGTATTTTGTTTCCGCTTGGGAGTCAACACCTTCTGAAAAAAGAAATTTCAACGAATTGTTGTCTCGTTTATTAATAGAGAAAGAAAGAAAGAAAACTAAAGAACCAATTCAACTAGAGCATGCACTTGCTTCATCTTCTAAAAAATCCACTGTTAAATGTTTTCAGTGTGGTAAAATAGGGCATATTAAAAGAAATTGTTTTAGAAATAAAAATACGTGCAGCTATTGTAAAAGAATTGGACATCATATTTCACAATGCAGACTTAGATTACAGAAAGAAAAACAAGGCATTGAGAAAAACAAGGATAATAATAAAACCTATGCATTTGCAAGTAACACAATATTAGAAATACAAGAGGAAAATGTATGGCTAATGGATAGCGGAGCAACAGAACATATGACAGGTAACAGCGAATGGTTTGAAAATATAAAAAGTTGTAAGAAGGAAGTTAAAATAAGTAATGGTAAAAGTCTATTTGCAGAAGGAATAGGAAAAATAAAAATTGTTATATACAATGGCAATAAATGGACAGAAGCAGTATTGTTTAATGTTTTATATATACCAGATAATTAAAGTTAATTTATTTTCAGTATCTGCAGTTCTGGATAAAGGTTATAAAATGATAATGGATGAAGAGGAATGCGTATTTATGGATAATTATGGTTCAACTTGCGCTATGGCTAAAAGAGCAGGAAAACTATTTAAAATGATGATAAAGGTAAAGGAAAGTGAAGCTCATGTAAATACATCAAATAAATTTTCTCTATCAATCTGGCATGAAAAGATGGCACACCAAAATTTTGATTATGTACGAAAAACGCTAAAACAATTTAACATAGAATTTGAAGATAATAAAAATATTTTCTGTGGTCACTGTATAGAAGGAAAGCAGTGTAAATCTCCATGCAAATATAGTAAAACCGAAATTACTTCACCTGCAGAAATTATTTCAGCAGACTTATGCGGTCCAATGGAAACATGTAGTATAGGTGGATCAAAATATTTTTTATTGCTTAAAGATCATTTTAGTCACTACAGAACAGTATATTTCTTAAAGCATAAATAAGAAGTTTATTTCAGATTAAAATCGTACATTCCCAGTGTGCAAGCAGATACCGGTAATAAAATAAAAATATTCAGAACCGACAATGGATTAGAATTTGTAAATAATGATATAAGAATATTACTGGAAAACTATGGGATTAGACATCAGAGAACGGTAAAATATTGTCCGGAACAAAATGGAAAAATTGAGAGAGAAATGAGAACAGTAGTGGAAGCTGCAAGAACAATGATGATAAGTAAGAATTTAGATAAAAAGTTCTGGGCGGAGGCAGTAAACAATGCAGTATATGTATTAAATAGAACGTATCCTATAAATAATAAAACTCCTTACGAACTTTTTCATAAGAAAAAACCAAACATATCACATTTACAAATATTTGGTTCTGAAGCATATATTCATATTCCAAAGGAATTGAGAAGAAAATGGGACTCAAAAGGTAAGAAAGTCATTTTTGTAGGATACGAAGAGAATACGAAAGGATACAGAGTTTATGATAGTACGAAAAATAAAGTGGAAATTGCAAGAGACATTGTATTCTGTCCGAAAGAAACTAACATTGGAGATCCGACTACCGACTTCCATTTTACTGAAGATGATATTAGTAAGGTAAGGGGCGAAAATTGTCTAATTCCTCTTTCAGAAAATGTCAATCAAGAATGTCAAAATGTCAGTCAAGAATGTCAAAATGTCAGTCAAGAATGTCAAAATGTCAGTCAAGAATGTCAAAATATCAATCAAGAAGAAAATCCAAGATATAATCTACGTAATAGAGAAAATATTAAGAAACCTGTCAAACTCAATATGTCATTTTCATGTGATTCACAAAAGGAAAAATATGAACCAATGTCTTATGAAGATGCAATAAATTCATTAGATAAAGATAAATGGTTAGTAGCTATTGAGGAGGAGAAGAATTCTTTGCAGGAGAATAATACTTGGGAAATGGTAGATGCAGAAGAAGCAAATGGGAAGAACATATTACCTTGCAAATGGGTATTTAAAATCAAAGATAACGGAAGATATAAAGCCAGGTTAGTAATAAAAGGTTTTCAGCAAGAGAAAGGTATAGATTACAAACATTCAGTCCAGTAATAGGCAGCAGTGCTTTAAGGACTCTATTTGCTCTTATTGGAAATAAAAATTATTATATGAAAAAAATTGACATAAAAAACAGCTTTTTTATATGGTAATTTGACAGATGAAATTTTCATGACAGTTCCTGAAGGATATGACAGTAGTGGAAAAGTATGTCTTCTGAAAAAAGCACTTTACGGACTGAAACAAGCACCACTTCAATGGAATAAACGTTTAACAACATTTCTTAATGTTATTGGTTTACAAGAATTAAAATCTGAAAATTGTTTATTCAAAAATAATGATGGTTCTCTAATTGTAGCTATTTATGTAGATGACGGATTAATAGTTGGAAAAAATCTTGCCAGTATTAATCAGATTTTGACTAAACTAAAAGAACAATTTAAAGTGACAGATTTTAAGACAGTTGATACTTACGTTGGACTTCAAATTGAACGAAGAAATGAGATTTTAAAATTACATCAAGAAGATTATAGTAAAAGTCTGCTCCAGAAATTTAGAATGACGGATTGTAAGGAATCTCCAACACCAATAACACCAGATATTTATAATGAAGATCAAGGAAATAACAAGAAGATTAAATTTCCATACCAAGAAGCAGTTGGAAGTACACTATACCTGTCAAATAAGACACGACCTGACATAGCATTTGCGACGAATATTGAGAGCAGAAACATGACAAAATTTAAGAAGAAAATGGAAATAATATTAAGAAAATACTAAGTTATATAAAAGGTACAGTAAGAGATGGAATTATATTTACAAAAAGCTCTAACTCAAAAATATTGGAAGCGTATTGCGACGCGGACTTTGCTGGAGATCCAGAAAGTAGAAAAAGTACCACAGGATATATTATTTTCTATTGTGGAGGTCCAATATCATGGGGTTCCCGGAAACAGTCAGTTGTAGCGACATCCAGCACCGAAGCAGAATACATCGCCGCAGCTGAATGTTTAAAACAACTTCTGTATTTGAAATACCTTATTGAAGAACTGACGGGAGAAAATATAACCGCAAAAATGAACGTCGATAATCAAAGTGCCATACACTTGATTAAAAATGGAGTAGTAAACAAGAGAAGAAAACATATCGACGTCAGGTTTCATTTTATCAGTGAAAAATATAAAGAGGGATTAATTGAAATAAACTATTGTCCATCGGACAAACAATTAGCAGATTTATTAACTAAACCTCTTTGTAATGTAAAATTTAATGTTCTAAAAGAAAAATTAGTTAAATAATTTTTTGTAATCATGTATTGAAATGTTTATTGTAAATTTTGTTGTAATTATGTATTGTAAATTTTATTCCTATTAAATTAAGGAGGAGTGTTGAAAAATATAATTTAAAAGGAATAAAATGTTGTTATGGAAATATAGTTGTTGTTGTTGTGGTAAGGTTGTTATGTACAGACTTGAAAAATATTGAAAAATAAATATACACGTCAATTTCTTGTCTCTTTAAATATTTCTATTACAGAATATATTGACACATATTGAAACAGGCAAGTATAATTTTAATACTATTTAACGGCTCTAATTTTTTTAAATTTCTGAAATGGTCTATTAGATATATCTATATTGCTAATGTAGAAGAAATTTCGAGAAAGTAATCAAGAGAACCGATACACGAACTAGTGGCACATATTTGAACTACTTTATTTTGTTTTGCTCTGTGTTTACAATACAAAATTAAGTATAGATGTTATATTAAAAAAGCTATGGAAGCAGTATAAAGGAATACAAGTAATATTACACATTGCGTGTTGTGGAAGTCATTCTCGCATGGGCCGTGCAAAATACTTAGGTACATTCCATATCTATCTTTTTACCTCTCGCTAAGAGAGGTATTGGATTCATGCTAAAAATCGCATATCCAGATTTTATTGAATAAGCACGTTTTAAGGTCTCTACAATCCGATTTTAACATTTTTACGATGATGTCTGTGTGTGTGTGTGTGTGTGTGTGTGTGTGTGTGTGGATGTATGTGTGTGTGTGTGTGTGTGTGTATGTATGTAGGATGTTGGAAGGACGATTACTCAAAAACTATAAGACTTTAAATTTGTTTAACTACGTATTTCCCAATCGGACATTCATGGGAAGATCTGAAAAGGTTTTGGTAACAATTGGACAACCGGAAGTAGAAGATTCTTGAAAAAAAATCTTCTAAATAATATTTTTTGAATTTTTTTCTTAGTAATATTAAAGAAAATTAAATTCTCTATCTGATACATTTATAGTATATTACGTAATGAGAGATGTAAGAAGCAGATTACGTACGAGTAAAATGAAATATGTATTGTTGACATAATACGATTAATAATAATAACCCAACAAAATATGTATTTATATGTATACGTATGTCAGATAAATTTCATTCTATTATATTTAAATCTTAAATTTTATTTATCAAATTTTAATCATTTCTTACAGTTTGACAATCAGTCCTGCCAACTTAAATTTGCTGTTCATTACGTAACAGTGTTACGTATTACGTAACAGTGTTACGTAATGAAATTTCATTACGTAACACTATTCATAAGCACGAACTTACATTGTTAGTAGTCTGTTCAGTAATACAGTAGTGGTAGTAGAAAAAATATTTTATAATATATTCTATAGATTTAGAGATAAAAGAAATATAATATATAAAATAATCTGTTATAATAAATTTTACAGCCGAAAGATTGGCCATGGAAAATAGTTGAAAATTTAAATTGTTTGTAACTGACAGATAAATGTCAGTGTCAGAAAACCGGAGACATTACTGAAGACTTTTTCTGGGAAGTACATACATTATATTATTTCTTAATGTATTTAGTTAAATATTTAAAATTATAGGTATATTACATATATCCTTCAAAAATACTGTCAATCCTGACAATGAATTGGAAACATTTCGAAAAATTAGAAGAGGACAAAATGTCTTCATAAAATGAATTTAAAATTAAACAATCTAAACATAAGGAATAGATATATGTAAGTAGAATTTTTGGTATAGAGTGTAGGTATACAAGAAATGTTAAATACAATAGGGCGTGAGCAGTCATGTGATTATGTTGGCCTTGACAAGCAGATATGGGGGCCCATGTCAGAAAGATAGCTAGTAATTATGTATATAGATGTCAAGTATCAAAATTTCTCATTCTATATTTAGTGATTTTCCAATTCCATGTGGTTTATTTTCCTCGACAAGTAAATTCCACACTCCTGGTGACAAATTAACTACGTGTATTTAGTAAATCTTGAAAATTGACAGTACATAATTACTAATTATCATCCTGAAACAGGTCCCCACATTTGCTTGTCAAGGCCAACAATGTAACATGACTGTTCGCGCCCTATACTTATGTAACCAAAAAAGGCAGTGGCGAGAGGTATTGTGCTGGCCACAACAGATTTTTTTCCTAGAAAAGGAGAAAGAAGTTTGTGTGCGTGTGTGTGTGTGTGTGCATGTGTGTGTGTGCATGTATGTGTGTGCGTAACGATTTTTTTGTTGTCAGTAATTCCAATATTACAACTCCAAAAATTACAATCAAATAGCAGAATTTTAATATATGCAATTCTCTTTGCAGTTTTCGGGAAAAAATTCGATTATGAGTTTTTAGTGAATAAGCATGTTTTATAATACGATTTTACCATTTTTACGATGATGTATGTATGTATGTATGTGTGTGTCTGTGTGTGTGTACATGTGTGTGTCTGTGTGTGTATCTGTTTGTGTGTGACGAAAGTTTCGGAACTTCAATACCACGATTCCAAAAATTATAATTTTTTCGTATTCCCCAGGTTTACATACAGAAGAACAAGTGATTAGATTTTGGTTCTAATTGGTCAACTGGAAGTACTCTCATTTGAAGATTTTAACAGTTAAATATGATTTATTGGCATTTACCGTTATTATAACTTAAAGAATATATTACTCTCTATACGATTTGATTGCATATTCAATAGATATAGAGTTAAAGAATTATAAAGATATTAAATTTCATAAAACAGCCAGGTATGCTAACCATGGAAATTGCTAATATATTCAGATAATTCAAATTGACAGATGTCAGTAGCAATGAAAAGTAAATAAATGTGGCAGAGATGAGGATGTTGAAGTAGATGTTGCGGAAGACACGGAAAGATACGATAAGGAAATAACTCTAGTGTTGGAAGTTTCTAGAAAGATACAAGAATGACGATTACATTGGTTTGAACATGTCATGAGGACAGATGAAGAATATATTGGAAGAAGAATGAATAGCTTAGTAATAGAAGGTTGAAGAAACAGAAAAAGACCAAAGATAAGATGGAAAGACTGTATTGCGGAAGATACCTTATATTTCTTTATCTCTAAATCTATAAAAGATATAATAAAATATTTATATGTATCAGTTAGATAATTTACTGTTCTTAATACGAGCAAGAAGAAAGATTTTCAAAAAATATAATTTGGAAGAATTTTTTTTAAGAAACTGCTACTTCCAGTTGTCCAATTATTACCAAAACCTTTTCAGCTCTTCCCAGTAATGTCCGATTGAGAAATACGTAGTTAAACATATATTAAGTATTTTAGTTTTGAGAAATCGTCCTTCCAACCTCCCCATACACACTAGTGGTGGGAACCAGTTCCGATTCGGTTCGATTCCGGTTCCATAATTACCCGGGTACCCGGTTATTTAAATGTGTAATTACCCGGTTCTCGGTTCCGAGTCCAAAACTACCCGGTTCTCGGTTCTGGAACCGAAATTACCCGGTTCTGGAACCGAAACTTCCCAGTTCTCGGTTCTGGAAACGAAACTCATCGGTTCTCAGTTCTGGAACCGAATGTCATCGGTTCTCGATTCTGGGAATTGAATCTCATCGGTTCTGGAATCGAATCTCATCGGTTCACGGTTTTGGAACCGAAACTCATCGGTTCTCGGGCCTGGAATCGAAACTCATCGGTTCTCGGTTCTGGGACCGAAACAGATCGAGTCTTGATTGTGAAACCAAAAGTAATATGTTTTCGGTTCTGGGACCGAAACAGAGTGAATCTTGATTATGAAACTGATAATATATAAATATCGATCATGGAAGCTTTTCTGATCTTTGAACCATTATTACAATCCCGACTTAGATTTAGATATGTATTATGGATCAATATGTTATTATTCTGAATAACAAGTTCATAATAATTTGGGAAAATTGGTATCAGATATTCTGATAAACTGATATAATGCAATTCTCTTAGAAACGACCAAAAAGCAGGTACACTTTCCCCGACTGGTGCCTTTATTTCAATTTGTATAGGATTTGTATTTTGAAGCGCCCCTTTCGGTTTATTTTAATCTTAAAGTTCAGTTCAATTGTGTATTATAAATTCCTAGAATTTGGGAAATCTCACTATTCGAGAAAATTTCATCCCCCTTTTACCTTCATTGACAGTTATCGGTAGAAAAATGAGCAAACGTATTTATGTATGGCAACATTTAAAAAATGTTGATAAAAATATTAATATTTGCACTTATTGCGAAATGTAAGTGAAATTCTTGAAAATATCCATTGCTTTGTCCTCGATGCCTTCAATTTTATGGCCCCTATTGTCATTATGTAGGTACCGTTAACTCAAAACCAAAACATAACTCAAGCTCAAGCTATTAAAATAAACCATTTTGAATGAAAATTGTAAATATAATACGAAACTGAAAGTATAATGTGCAATTATTTACTACATTATGCTGTTACATTTTAGAAACAATTTTTCGCATCCTCTTGCATTTGGTGTAATACTATTTACATATCATTATTTTCAATTAAATACATAAAAACAAAAATTAATATCATATACGATATTTCTCAAATAAAACAGAAAATCTTTATTTCGCAAGAATAGCGAAGCTAATTTAAAATTATAATTAAATATTCTAATCATCGATTCTATAACTCGGATCCGATTCGGTTCTACTACCCGGAACCGAAACCGAAATCGAAAATCGGTTCCACTACTCGGAACCGAAGATCGGTTCCACTACTCAGAACCGGAACCGAAAATCGGTTCCACTACTCGGAACCGAAGATCGGTCCCACTACCCGGGTATCCGGATACCCGGATAGTTTTGGTACCCGGTTCCAATTTTTTTCGGTTCTTGACAGCACTAATACACACACACACACACAAATCACCGTAAAAATATTAAAATCGCATTTAGGGACCTTAAAACGTGCTTAATCATTAAAATCCGGATATGCGATTTTTAGCATGAATCCAATACCACTCTTAGCGAGAGATAAAAAAGAGATTGCTATTATTATTTTCTCAGAGTTACATGAATCATCTCGGCCCTTTTTCCTTATTATTATTTTCGTATTTATGCTAACCCACTAAGTGCGATATGCGTGAATTTTATGTAGGTATATATGTTATATACTTCCGGTCCGGTTTCGGTTTATGCGGTAGTTAACTTTAAAATTTCAAACGAAACAATGTATTCCATTACATACTTATACAATTTTCTTTACAGTAATTGTAAATAAGTGTTATGTTGTATTAAAAAATGGTGGATAACGAAGATATTTGCTAGTTTATTCTCTTGCGAACACCAAATATTTTTATGCTGAAAAGAAAATTTTAAAAAGAAAATTTTACCGGGAAAAGATAGGTTTCCTGTTAGGTAGCTGTGTCCTAAGTAAAGTGGTTGATTAGGGTAATATTTGGCCCATCCTAATTTGACTAAAACTAGAACTCCAGATGGAATAGGACCATGGATCAATTCCCAAGTTGCGATGTGATGTGGTTCCAGTGTTGTATTTGGTCCATGCTGTTCTACTTCAGCGCTTATATCAATAACCACACCTGTAATATATTATGAAAGTTATTTGAGTAACAATAACAATATGAAAATTTTAATTTCAATAAGCAGAAAGCTACTTTCTAATTTTTAATTCTTGCTTAATCTAGTAATTAAAATACATTTGTTGTTTACATGTAGGTAATTCGAATATAAACCACTATTTAATACAGCAAATAATATTAAAAATAAATGTATTTTTAAGCTTGTTTTACACTACCAATACACAATAATTGTATAAAATTTATTACAATTCAGAACAATTTTAACTTTGTGGTATCAAATAATCTATTTCACACTAAACAATATTTTGATTACGCATTTTCTTTGTAAATAAAGTTACTTATGTATATTAGTAAATATTCTGTTCTGACACTACGAGTATAATTGTATCATAAATTTATTCCTGTTGACATCAAGTTGTAAATAAAGTAAGTACGAATTATACATACCCTAATTCCTTAAAATCTCGGAAAATACACTGACCGACACAGAAAACGAGGCAGGTATTTTTTTTTTTTTTAGTAAATTTCTATTATATCTCTTAGTTTGTACAATTATGAATTACTTTTAATTACAATCTACAAAAGATGAATACGAATTAAGATAGATTATGTATCTAAAAAGGCAACGTTGACTTCTTTCTTCAAACAATACGACCACAGAAACTAAGTTTCTGCGCTTAGTGTCATTTCAAACGCATTAGAACCACAAATAGATAATGTAGCGCAGGCGACCCAACGCGCCGAATGCTTGCGGCGCTACTGATAGCATGTTCGCGAACGATGACGTAATCCCTTCGCCGGAATTACCCCGATGACGTAATCCCCCGGGGAAAACCCATACACGTTCTGTCCGGTCAATTACGCCGTGACCTAAATCCTTTGTATGCAGGTCACTGTCGTGTCCGAGGGTTCTAGAAGGATATGGCCTGTATAAATACCGTCGGGAGAATAGCGGAGAGACAGTCTGTGATATAGAAGCAACGAGTAATGAAGTCGGTGATATAAATAAGTAGTCTACGAGTTGTTAACATAAATAAATGTAGCTATATAAATAAATGTAGTGATATAAATATTGGTTAAATAAATAATATTAGTGTTTAAGCATTTAATAATATTCTTAGTGTTTATAATTACTTAATCATAGTGTTAGTTACTTTTATCATCTTGTTAATATTTAATCTAATTATTTATCGTTTAATAAACGTATTCCTTTAGTTAATAATATTTGTCTATGTTTTACACTTCACCCATATAAATAAAAACGTTACAATAATAAAACAAGTAATTGAAAGAAACGAAACTAATATACACAGTACGTGTAAATTTTATTAATTTCATTATTCCGTTACGATAGGTAAATCATATGAATATTGATATAAATTAATCATATTTTTACGAAGCAATAAGATGTGAGTTCCAAGAACTCTTAATTGATATGTACAAACCTTAATATTTTATAGTAAATACTCAAACATAAATTTAATAGAAGTATTTTATTTTTTTTAAATTAAATTGCCCGTTTTCCGTGCCTGTCAGTGCATACCTATATACCATAATAATTATTTCAATTGTTTAATCAGAACCAACTTACCAAGCAATCAAAAAGAGTTGGTATATCATTTACTAAGTACGAGCAGTTTGAAATAGTTTTCAAAACGTTTTTAGTTTGAAAACGCAATGTATACAGTCTCCTGAAAACGGCTTTGATATATCTCAAACCAAAAGTAAAATTCATGACTTTGACTTGAAAATTAGTTTCATAACTACTCATGTAAATTTGTAAAATTTAATTTCGATATTGCGCATGCGTATGTTGCATAAAGTTTCTATCGCCTTGTATTAGTAACTTTCAAATAAACTGACATTTGTGTAGTTTTTGTGCGTATTGTGATACAAAGTAAAAAAAAAATTGGAATAATGGCAAAATGAAATATTTAGAGTGAAGAGGACACATAACCGAAACTATTTTCAAATCAATCTGTACACTTGTTTTAAAAATTGCATGTGAACAGTTTCACGTATTGTTTTTTACTGAAAACTGAAACCATTTTCAAAACTGTATGCAAACTTAATCCCAGTGAAGTTGGCACTCCCATGTAGGAATTAAGAGAAAAAAACTATTGCATAATTTTGCCCAAATTATGCCCAGTTTTGCCCAACTCTTATTTTTTTCCAGCCCTCATAACCCATGAGTCAAAAGTCGATTTTGTTGGGTAAACCTGGGTATAACTTTGGTTAAGTTCGGTTAGATTAGGTTAGGCTAGCTTAGATTAGGTTATATCAGGCAACTATGACGAACTCTACCGATTTTATAAAAAGGGGGGCTGCCACACCATAGAAAATCGATTTTGGACTCATGGATTATGGGGGGCTGGGCAAAATTATAAGAGTTGGGCAAAACTGGGCAGAACTTGGGCAAAATTATGCAAGAGTTTTTTCTTTCAATTACTACGTGGGGGTGCTAACGTCACACGGGTGTAAACTTAGTAATTGAATATTTTTATCTCCAAGTAACTAACGAGGCCATGAATAAATCAGTATGTACAGTGTGCTCGTATTTTTTATTTGTATTATTAAATAAAAATTTTAGAGCATAAATTGTAACATATTGAACAAGGTAACACACCAAATAAAAAATGTACTCGTATACATTCAAGATAGAAATAGACTTCTATCATGTCTAGGGTTCTCACCCGTCCTCCTCTGGGGAGGACAGTCCTCCTTTGCCCAATATTTTCCTCCGTCCTCTTTTGCGATAAAAATGTCCTCCCTAACATAAAATTTAACATTTAATGAAGTTTTACAATAATTTGAATATCTAAATATATGTACTAGTCTTAATAATATTAATATAATAATTTCGAATAATTTTGATGTTTTAAATTGCGCGACAATCGGCAAGACTACTCGGTCATATTCAGGAGAGAAAAAAAGAACGATGGCATGCGATAGGGATACATCGATATTCGATTCTGTCGATACAATACAGATACCGATATTTGTTGAAAAATATCAGCAATACCGATACGAACAAATAAATTTTAGAAGGTAAAAATAAAAGACAGAAAAGTTAAATATACATATTTGAAATCAAAATTACTTTTGACTAAATAAAATTTTTGCGCATCCTTGTTGGAATTTTAGTAAATAAAATTAACATTTATTTTTATTTAAAAAATACATTATTGTACGAAGACAAGCGATATCGTAAGTCTGTCTAGATTAGATCTGCCTCAGTAGTTTTGCACTACTTTTTTTCAAATTTGGGTATAGAACTTCATAGCCCCAGAAAGTCAATGGGTCTGCTTCTCTTGCAATATTAGGAGCTTTCAGATATCTCTAGACTTCTTTGTGGGAAACAGGGGGGCAGATACTGGAGCGTTGGTCGAATGAAACGAAATTCTCAGAATCTTGTATCGACAAATAAATATCGCCGATCCTGATATATCGGCTAAAAGACAATATCGCAGAAATAACGGTGTTTATTCGATAGGTGGGTAATATAAAAAATATTTATTGTAACTTTGTGATCATTATATTTTGTGATTATTTATGCCCTCCATTCCAATTTTTAAAAGGTGGCAACCCCAATAACGTCACATGAACTCATGACTGCACTATTCCGACAAATGCATGAGTTTGTCAATAGAAACATACTAATGTCACGTCACATATTTATGTAGCTAACTCTAAAAAATCGCTGAACGAATATTAGCACAGTAGTCCATCATCTTTAGATTTTGAAGATGATTTAGAAATTGCGTTAAGTTTTAGTACAGACAATATTGACATCATTTAGAGAGAACAGAAACAGGCGAATTTCACAATCTATTTAAATTATTAGAAGGTGACGAAATTCGTTTTCATATGTAATTCCATATGAATAAAGAAGAATTTGATTTTCTACATAGTCTCCTTGAAAAATATATACATGGACAAGATACACCTGTCACTTTTAATGCCTTTCCTGTTTCCTTCCAAGCCTCTTGTCGTATATTCTGGTCCGAACATTATACAAAATTTCATATCCTAGAATTTTCTCTATAAGTACTCCAAATTCAAAACAGCAAATATGAGCATATGTTACACAATATCATGTGATTTCACATGAATGCAGCGAATGACAATAGTGTCTCCAAGCAATATAAATAAATGACATGGGAAACATGAGTCTCAACAATTTCATGCATCACTTGAACTCATGTCACTTCAGGTGACATGATAGTGTGTTCCTCCCGTATATATGCAGGGTGTCTCGGGTAAAATAAATGTAGTGCAAGTACGTTCGCACATTCCGCTATCAATTTCTTGAGACAAATGTAATATTCACAAAAGAAATTTTCTATTGTCTTTTGTTTTAAACTTATTTTTCCCTAATATTGAAAATTTCTTACATCTCGCTTAGTATGAAGAATAAAGATAATTTTTACACGGTTTTTATCTCCAGGTAACCTTGGATAGGGAAGTATAGGGATCGTGCTAAAATTCTCATATCGACATTTTGGTAAATGACCACGTTTTAAGGTCCCTAGAATCCGATTTTAACATTTTCACGATGATGTCCGTGGGATTGCGTGAATATGTATATGTGTGTGTAAGTGTTTGTATGTGTGTGTGTGTGTGTGTGTGTGTGTGTGTATGTGTGTTTGGATCCTCTGGACGCTCTATCTTAAATACTATTTAGAAAATTTTGAAACCATTTACTTCTGCCCAATTCTAATATGGAAAGAAGTCGTTAGATTTTGATGTAAATCAGATAACCGGAAGTAGCGCTTTACTTGAAGCTCAAAATAGTTTTTCTAAAAAAAACTTTAAATTTTATTTTCCGCAATTAATGCTATTATAAAAATTAAAAATTATTAAAGTATGCATTAATACTTTTTCAATATATTGTATAGATAAATTTATAAAATAATCTATTTGATAAATCTCGGAACCTATGTTTTAAAGATAAACACAATTCCTTAGTTACACAGTTCAGATTTCAAATGTGTGACAGATAAATGTTATAGTAACAAAATTTATCCTTTCAAATTACTAATGACAACGTTTTAAAAAGAAAATAGTAAATAAAACAATAGTTATAGCTGTAGTTATATTATATTATATACGAATGCAAAGGAACATAATATAGTTTCCAGCGAAATATGTAGCTATGTATTTATATTAATAAAAATTAAATGGCAAATGGTACTGTGCTGGCCACATCAGATTTTTTAAATGGAATCTATGCTGACAATAATTTCATGTTTTTTTTATAAACTTTTCAATGATGTACGAATATAATATGCCAATATTGTTTTGTATTAAACATGAATTATTAATTTATTGAGGAGAAAAAAATGAAAGTTAATTATTAGGTATGAAATAAATACAAAAATACGTAAGAAATTATCATTTAGTTCAAAACGAAAGATAATAGAAAATTATTGAGGTTACTATTATTAAATTTGCTTCAAAAAATTGATGATGTATAATGCAAATGGGTTTGCTCTATCATAATTATTAAATTTATTATTTTTTTGTCCCAGATTTTCATAAGGATAATGGCTGATAGTAATTACTGATTACTATAAACACTAATGAAACTTGTATAAATATGAGGTATAAGTTTGGTGAAGATAAATTGTTATTTTAATTGTAATTTAAATGCTACCAAAATTTAAACATGTAAATCTCTGCTTACCTTACTGAATAATCTCTCTTGATTACGTACAGCCAGTGAGTGAGTGAGTGAAAATAATTAATTTTTTTTTTGCAAATAGATAATTTGTGTCAAATTTAGGTATTCTGCTTTATATTTTAACGCTGGAATTATTTTATTATTTATCGATTATTATTAATAAAATACTATCACGCATTACTGGTAATATATTTTTATGGGGTCTCGTGGCAGTGAGCCTGAGTGTCTGGCCGCAGATCCCGACCGACGCCAAATATTATTTCAAATTTTAAATGGCACAAAAGTAACCAGTGTGGTGCACTATCCACGTCAGCAATGATTGCCCGTGAGGTGACGCCTGGTAAACACCCACATGGTAAGAATGTCATTATCATTACCGATATCTGCGTACAAAGCAAATTGGCACACCTAGCAATGGTTAATATGCCGTGATGATATATTTATATATATATATATATATATATATATATATATATTTAAATTTTTATTAGTATTTCCTACCTGGTACTATTAGATTCTTAATAGGAATATCTCCTAGTTTTTTTCCTTCTCTATTAAAATGGTATGGTGCGTCAATATGAGTTCCACCATGTTCAGCTGCACAGAAATCGTTAAAAGCTTCCCAATGCTGTGTTCCAAGTACATTCATATACTGTGCAGTTTTCTTCGTAAACACAAAAGGTTGTCCTCCCGGCCAATAAACTGTATAATTATCGAAATACCACGTTAAATCAACAGGTTCCGAAAAATGATGTCCGGTGTGATATGAATTTACATTGTACACGAAAAACACACTTGTAACTACCACAAGAATTATGACTCCGTACTCCATATTCGATCGATATACTACAAAGACTTCATAAATATCGACTTTTATAAGTAACCTTCTTACTAAATTGATGAAACTAACTGACCAGTTTTATCAACGATGTACGTTACTTTCAAATATCCGATTACAAATCGTGAAAGTGAACTATTTCGCTTTTTTTAAAGATATGGTAGACTGACTGCTTTGCCACCGTTAAATTTATTACATTTGGCAGCATGAGGAACATGAGGTATGATCAAAGTTGGGTAGCTATGTGAAGGTTGTGACATGTTTTGAATAGGTAAGTTTAAGTTATGATTTAGTGGTTAGTGGTTTCTTTGATGAAGCTACAGAAACATCCTCATCGAAGAGCTGAGTAAAACCTTTTATATTCTATTGATTTTTTCATCTAATAGTCAAATCTTTAGGCATTCAAAGGGACAATGTATGTAGCTCTTTTGAAGTATATTGTTACCCGACCAGAGGGTTAAAAAGAAAGGACGTAGCAGTTAGGTAAAATAACATTTTTTTTTTGTAATGAATTAATAAAAGAGTACTACATAAAAAGAAAGGACACATCAGTTATTAATATGTAAAATTGCCTTTTTTTGTAATGAATTAAAAAAGCGGGCTACATGAAAGAGAGTGGGGGCAGACCTGGGTGGTGGTCTCGAGGTTAGTAGATTACTCCCAGCTGGTTCGTTCTGAGCTGGGGTTGGATGGATAATATAACTATATACGGCTGAACCCCTATCTCTTGTGTAAGTGGAAAATGTTCGGGACTTTAATTTCTCCATCCTTGTCTAGCGCTCGGACACGTGTATAAGCGCATGAGCGCACAGCCAGTAGGTGAATAATGAATCAAATGGAGTTGGCGCATGCACACAAGGGGCCATGTCCATAATTGAAGAGTGCAAATAAATAAATAAATATATACGGGAAATGTATTTTAACATGCAACATATGGTCAGTCGCTTCCATGGTTAAACACTACTATTGTCAAAAAATAACAGCAACGCAATAAATGTTCATTTTAAAATGCAAAATACAAAATTTGTAGTTATGTATTATCAATACACATTTTCAATAAATTAGCATACACACTATTGCCATAAAATCAAAATTTTAGTATAGCATATCTTAATAAAATTTGGCTTACAAAAATTCATCATCTTAATATAATAAATGTTCAAAAATACCCCCATTCACAACGGATGCAATATCCTAGTCGGTACATTGTAACAGAATTAACTTTTTAAATTGTAATATTTACTGTGATTAAGAATATATTTTATTTATAATGTTGCATTTTAAAATGCACATTTACTACATTGCTGTAATTTTTGACAACAGTTTGTAACTATGGAAATGATGAACCGTATGTTACATTTTAAACGGTTTTGCATTGCAAGTTCAAATATGTATAATGTAATTACTAATTACAGAGGTTTAGAGTAAAATATGTTTATGTAAGTTATTATTTCATTCAATTTTACACACTTTTTGATACATTTCATGTTTAGGTATAAGCAGGTCATCGAACCCGAACCCAAACCTTACCAAAATCGGAACCGAAACCGTAACATTTTAGCGAACCAAAACCCAAAACCGAACCTCAAATACATTTTTTAAACAAGCCTGTCATCGACGCCTTCTGCGTCTGCGTTGATGCCTAAGTTTGCTGTTCGTGAAAATTGTATTCGTGATCTTGTCTTGCGTTGCATTATAAATTCCGGTACGCATTTTCAATTATCTCTATATAACGATTGTTATCCAAAAAAACATTAATTCAATTTTCATTAGGTCAAACCGAACCTGAACCCGAAGCAAAACCGCAAATTTTATTTTATTGATGAACCAGAACCGCACACAAACCCATCTCTCAAAAAACAAATTAACCTAAACCTGAATCGAACCCAGTTTTTGGCGGGTTAGATGCCCTGAGTATAAGTGATGATACTATGGCCATGAAACAGTTTTTTCAATACTATTTGAAAATTTACTTTTTTTACTTGAGGCTGACGCAAATGAAATTATGAAAGATACATACATACGGGATTCGAACCCAGGACCCTTGAGTCATGAAAGGATACCGTAATCGACCTGGTTCGGCGTAAGTTATTTATTAACGTTTTACTTGTAAAAATTGTAAAAAAAAATTGTTAATAATAATAATAAGACATTGACATCACTAAAACGGTAATGCCAAATTAACCATAAAAGTTTATTTTACCGATCTAGACCGGTAACAGACTGTTTCTGGACTATTTAGAGATACGTATAACTACTCATACTGAACAGAGGCACGAAATAGTATATTTTGATGCAAGTGTATAAGGGAGCCTTTAAAGCACGCATGATAAGTTTAAAGCCACGATGCAAAGCGGAGTGGTTTTAATGTCGTAAGTGCTTTCAAGGCACTTATACACATGTATCATACGCTTTTTTTATTATACCTGACCTTGTAACATAATCTCATAAAATAAAGCTGGAATGTATTAGCAAGACGGTTCTTATGACGTCATATTGTTGCATGGTGACGGAATTTATTGCTTTTTGTTGTTTATGTTGCTATATTTACTCTATTTTTGCTTATATTTTGTGTCTCCTGACAGTCTAGTATGTATAAATCGTTAACTCTGGTATGTACACTAAAAATTTGCAATCAAAATTGAATATGAAGAATAATATATAACATCCTTTCGCAAACTGTATGCGTTTATGAAGGGAATTAACAAACTAAAAGTCTTTGGATTTCCAGAAACACAGTTACTTACGTAAACTTTTTATTCAAGCTCTTGATGAACCATATTTATTTTTAAAGGTATTGAATTATGACAATTTCGTCAGACTTATAGTAATTAATTTATCGTTCTTCAGGTTGTTACTACATGTGGCTTGTTTGGTTCATACTGGTCATACAGAAGATATGAAATGTGTGATTTACGCATATGATAAATTTTATAATACGCCATAGCCTCACTTTTACCACGATGATTGTTAAAAAGCATTTTAACATTATTAAGTATAGAAAACATATCGCTAACTGCCATAGCACAAATCCAAAAATTTATTCATTTTCTGTCACGATGGGATAAGTAACCTTGATCAAAATTAGAAGAAAAAAAATTATATGTTATTAATATAGAGTTAAAAATAATATACCCGTATTTATTAAATTTGTTAAATATTAATAAAATTTGAGAAAAACAACATTAAAGCTTCTGTGACTGTATGTGACTTCATCTGTTTACAATAATACAAGAAACGGAAGTAAAAAGGTGAATCATGCAGGTAGAACGAGTATGTAATAAGTTTCAACTATTATATAGCTTGAGGTACATCTCTAAACCGGTAAGAATAATTATGAGGAAAGACAGCAACAAGTTTAGAAAGGAGCGAGAGTTTCAGAGTATTTACATGATATAATCTGACGCAATAAATATATGACGAGCGTAAAGATAAAATTTATAAAACTACCGATTATACGACTCTGATATACGGTTACCATGCAAAAATTCAGAAAATACTCAAAGCTATAACAGGCAAAAGTGCAGATAAAATACGAAACGAGGACATTCGAACCCAATGTAGCATAACAAAGTTTATAAATACACAGAAGAAATAACGGTTCAATCATGTTCAAAGAGGGAGGGACCTCAACCATGTTCAAAGAAGGAGGGACAGCTTGTTCACCTCGTCGTGAAATGAATGAAAAGCGTGAAGAAAAGCAGGTATAGGCTTTAATATAAAATATGAAGGCGCCTGCATAAAACGCACACTTAGAGGCTAAAAACTAGTGGTGGGATCCGCATTAGGATAGTTTCGGTTTCGAATCCAAAAATATCCGGGTATCCGGGTAATTGAATGTTTAACTATCCGTATCTCAGGTCCAAATCTCATTATCGGATTTTGGATCCGGATCTGAGTAAAGGATTTTGGATCGGGATCTGATCAACAGATTTTGGATACGAATCTGAGTATTGCAATTCGGATCCGAATCTGAGTATCGGATCTTAAATTCGGATCCGAATATCGAATCTTGGAAACGGACTTGAGTATCGGATTTTAGATTTGAATATGAGTACGAGTATCGGTTTTCGGATTCGAATATTCTCAGTATTGAACCTTACATTCATATATTAGCATCGAGTCTCATCAAAACCAAAACCAAATAAATCTGATGATAATCTACTATACATTTTTGTTTGATGTAGTTAATTAATAGTCGGCATATTTCTGATGTTTAAATTTCTGTTGGACAACTTTTAGCATCCGCTAAGAAGGAAATGTGTCGATTCCACAGAACTATAAGTAGGTAACGAAAACAACAGACTGCTGTAATGAAGAATCGGATCCAGAACTAAAATTTGGATCCGGATCCGTAAACAAAATATCGAATTCGGATGTCCGCTTCAATACCCGAACGTCTTCAAACAGACTGTTCTACCTTTGATGACCTGAGAGACCTATCAGTATCCTTCCAACTTTGTCTAAGATTCTTGAGAGAGTATGTTGTGATCAAATTATGTTATATGCAGTGGAAAACAACATTTTGCCAACTAATCAATCTGGATTCAGAACTATGATAATTCTATCATCTCACTATTAATTTAGATTGGCTTTTCTAAGGCTTTTGATATGGTTGATCACAGCATGTTCCTCGCAAAATTTAAATACTAAAATTTTTCTGATTTAGCAGTAGAATGGTGTAAAAATTACTTGACGGATAGATTCTTTCAAGTATGCATGTCCTCGAAGGTAGAAGCAAATAATTCTCGTAACTTTAATATTTTGTGCGGTGTTCCACAAGGGTCCATTCTAGGACCTTTGTTTTTCCTTATATATGTTGCAGATATGCCATCTGTACTTAATTTTTGTACGGCGCATACGTACGCTGACGATACCCAAGTATTAGCTTCCATAAATCCATAGCCACAGTACATAAATGAACAATGTGCAATAGTAAATAGTGGACTTGATAAACTAGCAGCATGGATAAAAAATAACGGCCTCAAAATTAACGCAAGTAAATCGTCTCTTCTTGTAGTGGGTAATTATGGTACTATACCTGATATTATTTTGGATGGCGAGACAATTATTAAGCGTACATCTACCACTAAAATTTTGGGTCTCAATTTTGACAGAAATTTAAATTTTAGTAATCATTTGAACCAAAAGCTCTGTGCTGCTAGGCTCAAATTACGTCACCTTTTTCACTTCAGACATGACTTCAATCCTACAATCAAACTACGGCTAGTGAACACCTTGATATTGCCACTATTTGATTACTGTGCTTGTGTTTATGTACCAAACCTAACACAAACTGACAACAATAGAATCACCCTTTTACAAAACAGTTGTTTACGATTCGTTTACGGGGTACGTAAATATGACCACATAAGCGAATTTCGAGAGTTAGCTAATTTACCGACTATCGAAAATCGTGTAAAAATCGCATATCTCTGTCTAGTACATAAAGTTTTACTATCGGGTTCTCCGTCTTATTTATTTGATAGATTAATTCAAAATAATTATACTCTTCGAATTAAAAATTTGTATATTATACCATCTTTTAGAAAGTCAAAATTTAAGGAATCTTTCTCATATCTAGCACCAATGCTCTATAACGCTATTCCTGATTCGTTAAAATCTCTGTATGTATATACCTTTCGTAGACATATAAAAGACATGTTTATCACTTAACATTGTTCATTTTTGTTATATAAATCTTATATTTATTATTTATAATATCTAATTTGTATATTATTCTTTGTAAAAAAATCCTGGTAATTTAATTTTTTTATATATATTTATTTGCATGGTTGGGAGGAAGAACAGCCTGTTGCTGAACCCCGCCTTTGGCTTATAGTCAATAAAGATTATTATTATTATTAAAAAATCTTTCAGAACTCATATTTCAATTAAAATGATACAACCTTTTAGTTTTATTTCTGTTTATTTATTTAAAATACGACGTTTCGTTAATATTAACTATTGCCTTCTTCAGGAATTAATAACAAATATATAAATAAAAATAATAAAAACATTAGAAGCAGGTAACCAAGGTGACAATTACAACATATTTAATATAGGAAGCCATGCACGACTAAGATCTAGACCGTCACAATGATTGAGATTATTACTTTTGGTTCTGAAAATCTCTAATTAACCTGTTGTTTAGGTGTGTTGGTTTCGCCAGAATTTTTGTATCTTCGAATTTTATATGGTGGAATTCTTCCAGGGCATGCTCTGCAACTGAAGATTTTTCTGGCTGGTGTTCATTCAATCTTGTAGAAATGGTTCTACCAGTCTGGCCAATGTAAACTTTCCCGCAGACGCATGGAATCTGGTAAATGCCTGATGACTGAAGAGGGATGACGTCTTTAACTTGTCTCAACATATGTCGAATTTTAATATATGGAGAAAACGAAATCTTCATGTTCTTCTTACGAAGAATTCTACCAATCTTGTGCGTGACATTTTTGACATAAGGAAGTGAAGCAAACAATACGTCTCTTTCATTAGCATTGTTAATAGGTCTTTTCGGTTTCAGGCATTTTTCGATAGATGTTTTAGAAAAACCATTCTTTATAAAAATATTCTTAATTTCTTTCATTTCTTCTTCCAATTTCTCTGAATGACAAAGTTCTGAAGCTCTTCGCATTAGGCATTTAATTGTACCATATTTCTGAGAAGGATGATGATGTGAATTGGCATTATTATAGTGATTAGTGTGCGTAGGCTTCCTGTAGACTGAATGTAATAAAGAACCATCTTCTTTTCTCTCTAGTAACAAACCCAGGAAGGGAGTAATGCCATTTTCTTCAACTTCTACGATGAACTTAATATTTTCATGGATGTTATTCAAATGGTTTAAGAAAATTGATAAGTTCTGACGTCCATGGGGCCAAATAGCGAAGACATCATCAACATAACGTAACCATAATGAAGGTTTCATCGTAGTAGAATCCAAAGCTAATTCTTCAAAGGACTCCATATAATAATTAGCTATGGAAGGAGACAGAGGATTGCCCATTGCAACACCATCAACTTGTTTGTAGAATTCGTTGTTAAAAATGAAGAAGCTTGACGTTAAACAATGTCGAAAAAGTTTCACAATATCTTCTGAAAAATTATTTTAAAGCATCTTCAGGGTGTCTCTGATGGGGATCTTCGTAAATAATGACGTAACATCAAAGCTCACTAGAAGATCTTCTGATGAGATATGTTTGTTCTTTATAATTTCAATAAATATTTGGAATAAATCATAAGTGCAAGAATTAATACAATTCACAATCGGGCGTAGGGGTACATCATTCTTATGTGCTTTCGGTAAGCCATAAAATCATGGAACATATGGGTCTTGAGGAATAAGTTTCTTGATAACATCTTTATCTAAGCTTGATTGTTTTAATAATTTGGTTGTTTGTTATTTTATCGTTCCTAAGGGATTCTTCTTCACTTTTAGGTAAGCAACCATAAATTAGAAGATCCTGCAAAGCTCAAAGAAGGTCAGTTCCCTGGTGGAACCGCAAAATTCAAGAGTTGGTCCGGGAAAAAAGGTCTTTCAACCGCTTCAAACGGATTCCCATTTAGGAGAACCTTTTTCTTTTTAAAAAAAAGCCAGAGCACTAGCACAACGTTGTATATTGGAAAGCAAGCGAAAATCTTGGGAAAAATATGTTTCTGTCATTTCGTCCAGTAATAGAACACAAGAGTGTTGGTCAAGGGTTAAACGTACATGGACATGGTAATTCTACAGGTATAACGTGTCGAAAACTGGATGATGGAACTTATACAGATGATCCATCCGCTATCGCGGAAATAATGGCCGACCAGTTCCAAAGTACTAGCAGCTCTTCTAATTACGTACCTGAGTTTCAAAACTCAAAAGCGGACAGGGAAGTCCCGCTAGATTTCAGCACTACTGAAATTCTTGATTATAATGCTGCATTCGTACTAATGGAACTGGACTATGCTCTCAGCCAATCGAAGTCGTCATCTCCAGGCTTAGATAGAATTACCAACGATATCCTCAAAAATTTAACTCTTGATTTTAAACTATACTTGCTTTCCGTATACAATATGCTCTGGCAAGAAGGTTCATATCCTGAGAAGTGGAAGGAAGCCATTGTCATTCCTATCCCTAAGGTCGGAAAATACCTATCGATACCGTCAAATCATAGGCCGATTAGTTTAACGTCTTGCATCGAAAAGATATTCGAAAGAATGATCAACAACCGTCTTATGTGGGTTCTAGAAATCAATCATTTTCTGTCAGATCACCAGGCCGGGTTTCGCAAATTCAGATCCACCGTTGATCATCTCGTATATCTAGAAGATGCAATTCTCACTGCTTTCAACAATAAAGAACACCTGGTTGCAGTGTTCTGTGATCTGGAGAAGGCCTATGATATGACGTGACGGTATCACATTTTTAAGAAGCTACATGGTTGGGGTTTCCGTTCTGGCAGAACGCAAATTTAGAGTTCGGGTCGGTACTTCTCTGTCATCCTCAAGGATATTAGAGAGTACCCCAAGGCTCTGTTTTGAGCGTCACACTTTTTGCCGTTGCGGTAAATGAGCTTGTGTCCTTTGTCAGCTCTGTAGGTATGTGTCTGTATGTTGATGATCTCACCATTTTCTGTTCTGGTAAGAACTTTGCAATCTGCAATTAACAGCATTACACGGAGGGCTGACAAAATTGGATTCAGGTTCTCTCGCGAAAAAACCCAGTGCATGCACTTCTGTCGCCTAAACCGACCACACTATGGACCACTCCGTTATATGAGGGATAATACTATTAAAATCGTCAATAGCGTCAGATTCGTGGGACTCTATTTCGATCCAAGGCTAACTTGGAAATTACGAGCTAAGGACTGTTTGTCTTAAAGCTCTAAACATTATAAAAATATTGGCGGGTACTAAATGGGGAGCAGAACCCAAAACTCTTATACGGGTGTATTAATCTCTGGTTTTATCAAAAATTGATTACGGGTGTGTCGTCTATGCCTCGGCAAAACGTACAACCCTCAATAGACTAAACTCAATCCACAACCAGGCTCTACGGTATGTTCTTGGTGCGTTTCCCAGTACCCATACATTAAATTTGTATTCGTATTCAGAGTCAGGACTGACGCCACTTGATGTAAGACGTAAAAAGTTTCTGCTGCTTCATGTTTCTAAAATCAAGTCATTACCGCAACACAAGAACTTCAATACTTTCTTTCGGAGTAATAATTGGTACAATCCATGACAAATTCAAACCAGACCCGCTGGTATCCGCGCGAAAGAGCTTCTAGAAGAAATAAGCTTTGATATACCATTATCGATTCCTGTAGGGGAATCTGAAGTACCGCCGTGGTTGGTTCCATTAGCTAGGACTAACTACATACTATGCACGACAAGTCTAACAGTCCCCCAATAATGATACAGTCAAGGTTTCTAGAGGTTCTGCACGGATACAAAAACACGATGGTAATTTATACTGATGGTTCTAAAACCCACCATGGTACTGGTTGCGCAATTGCTGTCGACAACACACAGCACTCATGGTCGATGCCTCTTCTTACTTCTATCTACACAGCAGAGTCCTATGCTATCTGGCAAGCACAACGCTACTGCGAGTTCGTCAGAACTTCTAGGAAGTTTCTCGTAGTAAGCGATTCTTTGAGCTTCGTACAAGCCATTTCAAACCCTTTTACTGTTGACCCAATTATTCAGTATATCTTATCCCTCATGAAACATCTTCATGAGACAGGGAGAGATATTTATTTTCTTTGGGTGCCAAGTCACGTCGGCATTAGGGGTAACGAGTTGGCTGATGAGGCAGCACGATCTGCCGCTGATAGTAACTCTGTTGATGTGGTAATGTATAAATCTTCAGATATAAGTCTTCATCTGAAGAAAGAGATATTGGCTTTGTGGCAGCGCACATTGGATGGGGTTCAGAACAATCTAAAAACCATTAAGTCGTTGGTTGCGCCAGTTTTAAGGCCGAATGATCTTACCAGAAAAGATCAAATCAAGATCCATCGTCTGAGAATGGGTCATACAAGTCTGACACATGGGTACCGTTTAAATCAGGATAATGCCCCTATGTGCAGCAGAAGTGATACTCCTCTGACAGTTGAACACATTCTTGTTGCATGTCCATACTATGATCTACTCAGGCGACTATATCATTTAGATCAAGACCTTTCCTTTATTATAACAGACTCTGGTAAGATTCGTAATGTTCTGAAGTTTTTGCGTGCGGTAAATATATATGAAAAGTTATAGACTTGATTTTTTTTTCATCTCATTTAAATTATTATTATTATTATTTTATTTATCTCAAAAAGATACATTTCATTCACAAGTTGGTATACAATAACAGTTTTGTAATTATAATAAATTTATAATTTGTGTTTTGTAGGTGTTAGGCCTCCTCACATTTCCAGATGGACAGGAACTCTTGGAATGAAGTATCTTCAATTCACAGTCAAGGTCTAAATACCTCTCTTCTGGTTTTACTCCTTATACCAGGCATATACCATACAGCTGAGGCTATAAGGGGTTTCATCCAAGCACTTTTCTGATTATGTGTGCTGCACCAAATAACGCTTGTCTTTGTATTTCGAATGGGTCGTGTTGTCCAGGAAGGCTTGAAACGTTGTTTTTAAATTCAGAATTTACATATCCAGTCGCACCAATAATGATTGGAATAATTTCAGTCTTAGTGTTCCACATTCTTGATATTTCAATACTAAGATCTTTGTACTTCAGTTGTATTTTAGCGTCTTGTGTAATAATATTTTCATCCGCAGGAACAGATACATCTACTAGATAATTTTTACCAGGAGTTTTATAACTAAATCCGGTCTATTAGCGTGGATTGTTCGGTCTGTTCTGATGCTTATATCATACATTAAAGTTGTTCCGTCGTTAGTTACTACCTTTGCAGGTGTATGGTTGTACCATCGGTTAGTATGGGTCCGTGAAGTTGGGAGTTACAACATCGCGTTGCCACATCTTGCTTCGCATAGTAATTTTTTGCTCATTTTTTGCTATTTTTTGCTGTATAGCTTTAATTTTTTCCTGAATCCTTTCTTAAGTTATAAACAAATTAAAAATGTAACTCCAACTTCACGCTGGAGTTACAAATAACTTAAATCGAAAATGTTTTGGTACTGTATTTTTTTGCTCATTTTTTGCTATTTTTTGCTGTATAGCTTAAATTTTTTGCTAAATCCATTCTTAAGTTATAAACAAATTAAAAATGTAACTCCATCTTCACGCTGGAGTTACAAATAACTTAAATCAAAAATGTTTTGGTACTGTAATTTTTTGCTCATTTTTTGCTAATTTTTGCTGTATAGCTTGAATTTTTTGCTAAATCCATTCTTAAGTTATAAACAAATTAAAAATGTAACTCCATCTTCACGCTGGAGTTACAAATAACTTAAATCAAAAATGTTTTGGTACTGTAATTTTTTGCTCATTTTTTGCTAATTTTTGCTGTATAGCTTGAATTTTTTGCTAAATCCATTCTTAAGTTATAAACAAATTAAAAATGTAACTCCATCTTCACGCTGGAGTTACAAATAACTTAAATCAAAAATGTTTTGGTACTGTATTTTTTTGCTCATTTTTTGCTATTTTTTGCTGTATAGCTTGAATTTTTCGCTAAACCCATTCTTAAGTTATAAACAAATTAAAAATGTAACTCAATCTTCACATCGGTGTTACCTACTGTTACAACTAAGTTAAATAAAAAATATTTTTATCTACAACAGTGCGCTAATATGAAATTAGTACACCAATTTGAGTGTCATTATGAGTTTCATAATAGCACTGAGTGTCATTATGAAATTCATGACACTCAGTGCTATTATGAAACTCATAATGACATTCAGTGCCATTAAATCACCCTTACGTATTAATAACGTAGGCTACGAATGAACATTTCAATGTTTCTCATTATGTCAAAAATTAAATAAAAAATATATTTTAAGATCAATTTAAACTGTTGTAGATAAAATATTGAAGGATACACATTTGATATAGCCTAATGAAACATGCGTGATTAAAACACTCGGCTCATCGCCTCGTGATTTAACATCACACGCGTTTCATTATGAATGCTATATCAAACTTGTATCCTTAATATCTATAATGGCATTATTTTTAAATTTTTGCTGTATAATTTGAATTTTTTGTTATAGTTAATCACAAGTTATAAATAACAAACAACTAACTTAAATAGAAATCATGCCTCTATAATATCTTCTTAAATTCATATTTGGACGAAAGGTGAAAACTACCAAGCGCGAATACAAGGGGGGGTTACATATATTTGAATAGCTAATTAATGGTGAAAAATTTAATTTTTATTAATTTAAATACATGTACCTATCGAGTCACGTGGCCGCGTGCCTGAGTGTATGGTCGCGAATCTGAGAAACCGGATTCAATCCCTACCAACACCAAATATTTCTAATTTTAAATGGCACAAAATTGATCCCTGTGGTGCACTCTCCATGTCAGAATAAGTACCTATGTAAACTCCCGCACGATACAAATATTTCGTCATCATTACCGAAATCTGTGTACAAAGCAGACAAGCACACCCAGCAATGGGCCATATGCCGTGATGATATATTTTTACCTTCCGTCACCTTTAGGTAAGGAAGGTATTGTCTTTGGTCAAAATATTCAATGATGAGTTTTTAGTGAATAAGTAGGTTTTAGGGTCCATATAATACGATTTTACCAATTTTTGCAATGTCTATATATATATATATATATATATATATATATATATATATATATATATATATGTATGTATATGTGTGTGTGTGTGTGTGTGTGTGTGTGTGTGTGTGTGTGTGTATGTGTGTGTGACGAAACTTTTGGATCGCATAACTTCAATACCACGATCTTCATGACATGCTCAAACTAATGTAACCGTCTCTCTTGTATTTTTCCACAAACTTCTAACACTAGAGTTATTTCCCTTATTCTTTCATTCCTTACCGTATCTTTTCGTATCTTCCCCAACATCTATCTCAACATCCTCATCTCTGCCACATTCATTTACTTTTCATTAGGTGCGTTCAATAAGCCCCAGGAAAACAAGCAATTGCAAGTAAAATTTGTTGAACGACTTTCCTAGCGTAACATTTGCTTGATTTGCTCGCATCTATTGAATATGAAGTATAAAATGCGATTAAATCGTATAGAGAATAAAATATTCTTCAAGTTATAATAACGTTAAATGTCAATAAATGATATTTTACTGCGTTTTTTCAAGAAAAACTGTTAAAATCTTCAAATGAGGGTACTTCCGGTTGACCATTTATAACCAAAATCTAATCACTTGTTCTTCTGGATGTAAACTAGAGAAATATGAAAAAAATATACAAAGAAACTATAACCAAACCTCGCATATTTAAATATTAGAGGTTTTTTTCTCTCAGTGTAAGCCGTAACGTAACGTAGCGTGCTGTAATAATAATCCAAACTTTGACACTTGACGTTACGGCTTACGCTGTATAAATCCAGAATTTTATCTTTCTACGTTACGGTACGTTGCGATATTAAGAAAATTATTACTGCCCTGTGCTATAGTATGTTTCTGTGTGGTTAATATATATGTATATGTTAAAGTTTAACTAATATATTAAATGGAAATAAATATAAAAAATCTGTTGTGGCCAGCACAATACCTTCCGTCATTCTCGTGTATAATGTATAAATTCCATAATTTTTCTTACAAAAGATTCTAAATTTCCAGTAAAATTATTTCATAAATAAACTATTCAAATTGCACTTGACACTGGCATCTTCTTCTTTGGCTTTTCCCATTCGTTAAGAGTCGCTATTTTTGCATGTCGTTCTCATTCAGTTTCTTTTCTCGCAAATCTTTCGCAATACAGTCCTTCCATCTTATCTTTGGTCTTTTCTTTAACGTCCTATTATTAACTATTCATTCTTGTTCCAATATAATTCTTCATTTCTCCTCATGACATGTTCAAACCAATGTAATCGTCTTTCTTGTATCTTTCTAAAAACTTGTAACACTAGAGTTATTTTCTTACCGTATCTTTCCGTGTATTCCCCAATATCTACTTCAACATCCTCATATCTGCCACATTAATTTACTTTTTATTGATACTGACATCTGTCAATTTGAATTATATGAATATATTACTAGTTCCCATGTTTGGCATAGCTGGCTGAATTATAAAAGTTTAATTTCTTTAAAATTCTTTAACTCTGTATCTATTGAATATGAAGTATAAATTGTAATCAAATCGTATAGAGAATAATATATTCTTTAAGTTATAATAACGTTAAATGTCAATAAATCAAATTTAACTGTTAAATCTTCAAATGAGAATACTTCCGGTTGACCAATTATAACCAAAATCTAATCAGTTGTTCTTCTGGATGTAAACTTGAGGAATACGAAAAAATTATAATTTTTGGAATCGTGGTATTGAAGTAATGGAATCCGGAACTTTTGTCACACACACACACAGACACACATACATACAGACACACATACATATAGACATCATCGTAAAAATGGTAAAATCGTATTATATGGACCCTAAAACGTGCTTATTCAGTAAAAACTCATCATTGAATTTTTTGACCAAAGACAATACCTTCCTTACCTAAAGATGGCGGAAGGTAAAAATACTGCATTACGAATAGTCTGTTTTGTGTGACTGTGACTGACATGTGTCAAGTGTCAAAGTTTAGATTACTATATTAAATGGAAATTATGGAAATATAATGAAACATAGTGTATTACGAATAAAATAACCTGTTAAATACAAATATAACATATACTTGTATCGACAGAGCATGTGCATACTTTTTATAAAAATGTATCGTAAAAATAGCTTAAAAAAATCACGCGCTACGATACGTCACAGTACGCCACGGTACGGTACGTTACGTTACAGCTTACGCTATATAAATCCACCATAATTCTATGTAAAAATTTAACTTGTATTTATTTTTACCTTCCGTCACCTCTAGGTAAGGAAGGTATTGTCTTTGGTCAAAAAATTCGGTGGTGAGTTTTCATTGAATAAGCACGTTTTAGGGTCTTTGCATACGATTTTACTATTTTTACGATGATGTCTGTATGTGTGTGTGTGTGTTTGTATGTGCGTGTGTGTGTATGTGTGTATGTGTGTGTTTGTATGTGACCGCAGTTTCATGCACGATATCTCCAATACTAGAATTCCAAAAATTACAATTCTTGCATATTCCTCTTCCGTACAAACATATGCAGACTTGATTAGATTTTGGTTATAATTGGTCAACCGGAAGTATCCTCATTTGATGATTTAACAGTTTTTCTTGAAAAACTCAGTTAAATTTTATTGTAACTTAAAGAATATATTATTCTCTATACGATTTGATTGCATTTTATATTTCATATTCAACAGATATAGAGTTAAAGAATTATAAAGATTGTAATAATTATAAAATTTCATATATCAGCCAGCTGTGCTAACTTAACCATGGAAACTGCTAATATATTCAGGTAATTCAAATTGACAGATGTCAATATCAATAAAAATAAATGTTGAAAGAATAAGGGAAATAACTCTAGTGTTGGGCGTTTCTAGAAAGATATAAGAGAGACGATTACATTGGTTTGAACATGTCATGAGGAGAGATGAGTATATTGGAAGAATGAATAGCTTATAACATAAGTTGGAAGAAACATAGGAAGACCAAATATAATATGAAAGGAGAGAAAAGGAACTGAATGAGGACGACAAACAAAACAAAAATTAGTGGAAGAAGAAAATAAAAAAATAGCGACCCCCTAACGAATGAGAAAAACTAAAGAAGAAGATGTTAGTGTCAAGTGCAATGCGAATAGTTTGTTTATGGAATAATTTAACTGGAAATATAGGATCTTTTGCAAAAAAAATTATGTGTAGGGCGAGTGCAGTGACGTGACTTTGCTGACTTTGGCAAGCAGATATGTGGACCTGTGTCAAAATGACAGCTATGAATTACGTCCATAACTGACAAATGTCGTAATTTTTCATTCAAAATTTCATGATTTTCTTATTTCATGTGGTATATTTATTATCAGGGGTGTGGAATTCAGTTGCCGAGATAAGGAATCATAAAATACCAAAAAAATAATTTTGAATGAAAAATTTTGACATGAGGATGACCCGCAAAATAGAAATGAATGGAAGAAAAAAAAATAGCGACTCCTAACGAATGGGAAAAGCTAAAGAAAGAGGAAAATGTTATTGTCAAGTGCCATTTGCATGAAATAATATTACTGGAAATTTATAATCTTTTGCAAGACATTTTATGAATGGAATTTGTACATAATACACAGGATTGACGGAAGGTATTGTGCTGGCCACATCAGATTTTTTCTATTTGTGGCACTCTTATAACAGCCATATTTTAATCAAATTAGTATAAAATTTTATAAGCTTTTTTCTCAAAAAATTCGTGACATAAGGGTATAAAATTATTATATCACTGAATTCAGAATTAAATTCTCCAACGAATGAGGAAATAAAAAATATATGTTCTCATTTAAAATAAAAAAGTAACGTCCCATAATTTGAGAACCACTGGCCAAAAAAATACTTTTCTTTTCTTTATATTTGTCTTGTGATATAGAAATTGTTTGCCCATTTAACCGTCTTTGTAGCTTTTATAGTTCTCGAGATAGCAATGGTAGTTTATTTAAAATGAACACCTGTATATTACGGTGTGGAGGGGGGGGGGGCTTTTTTAGATCTTGTACACAGATTTCGGTAATGATGACGAAATATTTGTATCGTGCGGGCGTTTACCAAGATTCGCCTCACAGGTACTTATTTCTGACATGGAGAGTGCACCACAGGGATCAATTTTGTGCCATTTAATATTAGAAATATTTGGTGTTGGTAGGGATTGAATCCGGTCGCGGCCACGAGACTCGATAGGTACATGTATTTAAATTAATAAAAATTAAATGGCGGGAGGTATTGTGTTGGTCACATCAGATTTTTCACCATTAATTAGCTATTCAAATATATGTAACCCCCCCCTTGTATTCGCGCTTGGTAGTTTTCACCTTTCGTCCAAATATGAATTTAACAAGATATTATAGCGACATGATTTCTATTTAAGTTAGTTGTTTGTTATTTATAACTTGAGATTAACTATAACAAAAAGTTCAAACTATACAGCAAAAATTGAAAAATAATGCCATTAAAATATTTTTGATTTAACTTAGTTGTAACAGTAGGTTACACCGATGTGAAGATGGAGTTACATTTTTAATTTGTTTATAACTTAAGAATGGATTAAACAAAAAATTCAAGCTATACAGAAAAAAACAGCAAAAAATTAGCAAAATATTACGGTATTAAAACATTTTTGATATAATTTAGTTGTAACTCCAGCGTGAAGATGGAGTTACATTTTTAATTTGTTTATAACTTAAGAATGGGTTTAGCAATAAATTCAAGCTATACAGCAAAAAATTACAGTACCAAAACATTTTTGATTTAAGTTATTTGTAACTCCAGCGTGAAGATGGAGTTACATTTTTAATTTGTTTATAACTTAAGAATGGATTCAGCAAAAAATTAAAGCTATACAGCAAAAAATAGCAAAAAATGAGCAAAAAATTACTATGCGAAGCAAGATGTGGCAACGCGATGTTGTAACTCCCAACTTCACGGACCCATACTAACCGATGGTACAACCATACACCTGCAAAGGTAGTAACTAACGACGGAACAACTTTAATGTATGATATAAGCATCAGAACAGACCGAACAATCCACGCTAATAGACCGGATTTAGTTATAAAACTCCTGGTAAAACTTATCTAGTAGATGTATCTGTTCCTGCGGATGAAAATATTATTATACAAGACGCTAAAAAACAACTGAAGTACAAAGATCTTAGTATTGAAATATCAAGAATGTGGAACACTAAGACTGAAATTATTCCAATCATTATTGGTGCGACTGGATATGTAAATTCTGAATTTAAAAATACAGTACCAAAACATTTTCGATTTAAGTTATTTGTAACTCCAGCGTGAAGTTGGAGTTACATTTTTAATTTGGGTATAACTTAAGAATGGATTCAGCAAAAAATTCAAGCTATACAGCAAAAAATAGAAAAAAATGAGCAAAAAATTACAGTACCAAAACATTTTTGATTTAAGTTATTTGTAACTCCAGCGTGAAGTTGGAGTTACATTTTTAATTTGTTTATAACTTAAGAAAGGATTCAGCAAAAAATTAAAACTATACAGCAAAAAATGAGTAAAAATTTACTATGCGAAGCAAGTTGTGGCAACGCGATGTTGTAACTCCAACTTCACGGACCTGGTCAGTATCTGTAGGGCAGTTATTTATTATTATTATTATTATTATTATTATTATTATTATTATTATTATTATTATTATTATTATTATTATTATTATTATTATTATTATTATTCTTTATTTCACGGATACAGGTTATAGGTACAATATATATATATATATATATATATATATATATATATATATATATATATATATATATATGTATATATGTACACATTTGTATTATTATTATTATTATTATTATATGGCTTCGAAATTTTTAACAACTAGCTTGAACATTTGAAAAACGGAAATAATTTCTTTTTTTTAAATCTATGAAGACTTTTCTGTTTGAACACAGCTTTTATGGTGTCAATGAATATTTGTAAATTGTATCTCTTTATACATTTGAACTTTTCTATACACTGTAATTGTGTTTACAGAAACTAATAAAATTATTATTATTATTAAAGAATTTCGAAAAGAATTAAAATTTTAATTACCGCATTTTAAAATTGCGAGCCTTTTAAATTCTGATGATTGTATTGATCAAAAATAGCTTCCAATGGACTTTATACATTGTATGAATATTTGCAACTCTCATTTATGTCCGACTCACAAAATGTTGAATTTGATTGCAACTTTATCTCTTACAATAGCCACAGCTGAAAGATCTTTTTCTACATTACTTACTTACAGAACACGATATTAGAGCAGAATTTGAATGGTTTAGCTATAATGAATATTCACCAAGAATGTGTTCTTCCTTAGACGCATTGGCGAAGAGCCCCAGAAGACTTATACTGTTATAACTATTATATAAATGTGTGTCACTTTATTTAAAATACATATATAAAATCAATGAAACACTAACTTTTTAAAGTTAATTTACTTAAAATTCCCCCTGAAATTTTTTCAGCGTACGCCATTGAAAAGAAGAGACTGTACACAATAACGCGTTTAAAATCGAGCAACACAGTTCGTTTTTTACCGCCACCGTTTCAACCACGTGTGGAAGCCAAGACGAAAGAAAACAGTGAAACCCAGGAAAAACAGCACCAAGAAATGTGCCGTCAACCTGCACTTGATCAAAACAAGGTAGAGCTCTAAAATACTTCAGTTAAATCTCCTTATCCGACTCAAATATCTCTATCCGTACCTGATAACTTTATAAACAACCTCTCGTAGATCAACAACGTAGAGCCATCTATAAATAAACAGCTAAACAAATAAAAACTAGCACCTTCTGACTACAGGGGCGCAAAACACAACAAACTTAAACATGCAAACAACATCTGTCTTAAAAATGCCAAATCAAACAAAAACCATGCAAGGCCAAACAGAGAACACCAATAAATAAGTAAAATCATTCGTAGATGTCGTTAGCCGTACTGACACATTTCCAAAAAGAGATCAAGCGATAATTATGAACGCTATAGACACTCTAAGAATAAAAGATTATATTACATGCATAGGAAATATAGTAGGTCCAAAACAGGTACTATTCGCATCCAGAATATCGAAAAACAGAGTATGCATCCATGTACAAACAAAACAATTAGCAGACAAAATAGCAACAGAACACAGCGAAGTAGAGATAGAAGGAAATAGAATAAACATCCGCCGAATGATAACACCAGCGAAACGCTTAATTCTATCAAACGTATGCCCAACAATACCACACCATGAGATAGAGAAACAATTAACAAACATGGGAATACGGCTAGTTTCACCAATATCTTTTTTAAGAGTAGGAATGCAAGACCCAGAGTACTCACACGTACTAAGTTTTCGTCGCCATGTATACATAGCATCAAATGAAAATGACTCTATTCCATCCTCATTAGTTATAAAATACGAAGATATAGAATTTAGAATCTTTATCAACGAAGAAACAACAATATGCTTTATTTGCAAAGAACAAGGACACACAAGCAATCAATGCAAAGAAATGAACCAAGAAGAAAATATAAGTGCAACCCCTAAAACAAACAACGAACAAACAAACAAACAAATAACATCAAACAACACTAACAATACAGACATAATAACCCAAGTATACAACAATGAAAACAACACAGAACCAAACAGTAACCCGCTGATAAATATAAGCAGTAAAATTGGCGACAAAGAAAACAGTACACCAGATATACAAGAAAACATTGGAAAGCCAATAACCAAAAAACCCAGAGCAGAAAGCCCATCAGGAGAACCATTAGAAACGGCACTTGAACCAGTAAAAATAGAAATGACAAAAAATCCAAGTAAATACATATTGACATATGAAGAACTCAAAAAATTTCTAGAAGACGGATTTGGAGCCACAGACCAACTAGCCGTGGCCCGAGAATACACACCAGACGTAATAAATTTAGTACAATTGCTACAATCTCTCTACCCATTATTAAAAAGCAGAGGAATCAAGACAAGATTCACAAAAATACACTAAAAAAAACAATATAAACACGAACTAAACAGCACAATATTCTCCAGCCAAGAATCACTACTACAATAATATGTTGATACAATGGAACTGCAACGGGCTCTTCGCATAAAGGAGAACTACAAAAAATAATAGCAGACAACACACCTGAATACATATGCATACAGGAAACCCGACTCAAAATCACACAAACAGTCAACATAAAAGACTATGACATTTTTAGAAAAGATCGCAACACACATCTCAATGCCAGTGGAGGAGTGGCAATATTAATTAAATCAAACAACATCGGAAAAGAAGTCACGCTGAACACAAACTTAGAAGCCATAGCCGTAAGCACAATAACACCACACAAAATGACTATATGCAACATATACATCCCGCCAGACAAAAACATAGAAGAAACAGAAATAGAAAATATCATAAACCAACTACCAACACCATTTCTAATAGTAGGAGACTTTAACGCCCACAACACCTCCTGGGGAGCAAACAATACTACAGACCCAAAAGGTAAAAAACTAGAAAACGTCATTAACAACAAAAATCTCATACTACTAAACAATGACTCACTCACCCATTTCTGTACCAGATCAGGCAACTTCTCCACAATCGACCTATCCCTTTGCTCACCATCCATAGCACTAAACTTTACATGGAAAACACTACCTTGTCTATTTAACTCAGACCACTTCCCCATCAAAATCAGCCCAGTTACAATACTAACAGACCAGAATGTCCACCCAATTTACGCAAAATGGACGATAGACAATTCCAAATGGGAAAAGTTCAAAACCCTAATTAAAGTCGAAAACCAAGAGATACAAAAATAAATGCAACTAAATACAGCGGTAAAAAGCATGACGGAAAATATAATAAAAGCACGGGAAGAAACATTTGGAGAAAGAAAAATTAAAAAATTAACAAAAACAGTACCGTGGTGGAACGACGACTGTAAAACAGCAATTAAAAAGAACAAACAAGCACTTTATAAATACAGAAAAAACCGATCAATAGAAAATCTCATAGAATTGAAAAAAACGCAAGCCATCTTACGCCGAACAATACAAACGAGCAAGAAACTAGCCTGGCAACAGTTTGTATCAACCATCACAAGTCAATCACCATCACAAGAAATATGGGACAAGATTCGGAAAATAAAAAACGGAAAGTCAACTCAAAAAATAAGTGCACTAATAGAAAATAACAACACAATCACAAACCCACTGGAAATTGCAAACACCCTAGCAGAAAATTTCAAAAAAAAACTCCTCAGATAACCACTATACAGAAAATTTTTTAGAACACAAACACCAAATGGAATCACAATCCATACAGTACACAACCACACACAACGACCCCCTCAATAGCCTCTTCCAACTAATAGAACTAAACACGGCCCTAAAGGAAATCAAAGGAGGAAGCAGTCCTGGACCAAATGGAATCCCATATGACTTCATCCAAAACCTACCGGATACAGCACTCCACCAACTACTTAACATATACAATGCAATTCTCCAACAGCAAACCTACCCAATAAAATGGAAAGAAGTAACAGTAGTACCAATACGAAAGCCAGGCAAACCTCAAACAGACCCATCAAGTTACCGGCCCATAGCACTGTCAAACACAATGGGAAAAATCCTACAAAAAATGATCAGCAAAAGACTCATGTGGTACCTGGAAAAAAACAATCTCCTTTGCAATACACAAAATGGTTTTAGAAATGGACGATCAACTATGGACAACATAATAAGCATCACGGCTGACATCGAAGATACGTTCAAACGAAAACAACATCTCATTGCAATATTTCTGGACATGGAGAAAGGCTATGACATGACATGGCGATATAATATTATAAAATCACTCAAGGAAATGAAAGTAGAAGGAAACATATTACTACTTATAAAAAGCTTTCTTCAGAACAGGACTTTTAAAGTAAAGTGCAACAACACATTATCAGAAAGAAAAACCCAAGAAAATGGCGTCCCTCAGGGAGAGATCTTGAGCGTCACACTATTCCTGATTGCGATCAATAAAATGACAAGCACCATACCAACAAATGTAAAAGCAACACTCTTCGCAGATGACATTTTAATATATTGCCGCGGAAAGAACAGCAAAAGTTTAGGTACAAAACTACAGCAAACACTCAAAAACCTTGAAAATTGGACTTCCACAACCGGCTTCAATTTCTCAAGTCAAAAAACAAGCGCTATCCATTTCCGTAGAGTCAGAAAAGAAAACGAAAATCCCACTTTAATACTAAATGACAACAGTATCAAATACGAAAACACAAAAAAGTTCCTAGGAATGATATTAGATTCAAAGCTCACATGGGTACCACACATCACGAATCTAAAAAAGGAATGCTACCAAAAACTAAATATACTAAAGGTACTAGGAAACACAAAATGGGGTGCACAAAAAGAAACATTGTTACTCCTACATAAATCTCTTATGAGATCTAAACTGGATTATGGATGCATAGCTTATCAAACAGCGAAACCAGCAAAGCTTAAGTTACTAGATCCAATCCATAACACAGGAATTCGTCTAGCAACAGGAGCTTACCGAACGAGTCCCATAACCAGTCTACTATGCGAAGCAGGAGAACCACCACTAAAAACTCGCCGAAAACAACTAATGGCATCATACCTAACCAAACTAGCAAGCAAACCAACATCGCCAAACTATAGTCAATTCTATAAAACAGCAAACAACGTAAATACGGAGTTACTAAATTCATCACAACTACAAAATATCGCGCACTCAATTTTCTAAACAATAAACCAGCAAGATATAAAAATTAACCAAACAACACACCACAAAACCCCCCTATGGTTAATCAAACATCCAACTCCAATACAAACAATGACCCAATATCCCAAAACACATACCCCTCCAGAGCTCTACCACAACATATTTAAAGAATTCAGAAATAACCACACAGACTACGAATTCATATATACCGATGGTTCAAAGCAAGAAACCAAAACAGGAGCTAGCGTAGTACTAGGGAACTCAACATACAAATATCGATTACCAAACAACACCAGCGTATACACAGCAGAAACGTATAGCATCAAAAAAGCCACAGAGCTCATCATAAAAAGCGAAAAGTCCAAATTTATTATATGTTCAGACTCTCAAAGCGCACTGGAAGGTATAACAAACCCATACACCAAAAACAGCAACATTCAAGATATCCAAGAAAATCTTCACGAAGCAATTAATAACCAAAAAAAAGACATAAAAAATAATATGGATCCCTTCACACATAGGGATCGAACAAAACGAAAAAGCTGACACCGCTGCAAAAGAAGCCTGCACACTACCAATACCACACACTACAAACATACCCCCAGAAGATGCATACAACATAAAAAAAAACGCATAAAAGAGGAAAGAAACAAGGAATGGCACGACATAACGAACAACAAGTTAAGACTAATCAAAGAAGACACAACAAACTGGACAACAGCAGGAAAAAGAAGACACCAAGTCGTTATAACAAGGCTGCGAATCGGTCACAGTCGATATACTCACGAACACCTCCTTCGACGGACTGAACCAGAACCGTGCAACACTTGCAATACCCCCATCACAGTAGAACACATACTAACACAATGCACAAAATACACCAGAGAAAGACTAAACAACAACATACCAAACACACTACCACAAGCCCTAGCAAACAACAACACAGCTATAAACAACATTATCAAATATCTCGAAGACACCAATATAATAAATAATATATGAAATGTAAAACAACTATGTACACATATATACATACCTAAACAAAATTGTAACAAAAACTGTACTAGGGTGTTAATGATCCCAGATATCGAAACACCCCAAATATATACAATAAAAAAAAATCGAGCAAAAAGTTTACAAAGTTTTCACTAAAATTTCATATTTACTAAAAAATAAAAAGAAGACAAAATAAATAAAAATCTGTTGTGGCCAGCATAATACCTTCCGTCAATCCTGTGTATTATGTATAAATTCCATTCATAAATTTTCTTGCAACAAATTCTATATTATCAGTAAAATTATTTCATGAACAAACTATGCAAATTGCACTTGACACTGACATCTTCTTCTTCTTCTTTAGCTTTTGCCATTCGTTAGGGGTCGCTATTTTTTTTTCTTCCACTCATTTCTGTTTTACGACACGTTCTCATTCAGTTCCTTTTCTCTCAAGTCTTCCGCAATACAGTCCTTCCATCTTATCTTTGGTCTTCCTCTGTTTCTTTAACCTTCTATTACTAAGCTATTCATTCTCCTTGTAATATATTCTTCATTTCTCCTCATGACATTTTCAAACCAATGTAATCATCTCTCTTGTAGCTTTCTAGAAACTTGTAACACTAGAGTTATTTCCTTACCGTATCTTTCCGTGTCTTCCCCAACATCTACTTCAACATCCTCATCTTTGCCACATTCATTTACTTTTTATTGACATCTATCAATTTGAATTATTTGAATATATTAACAATTTTCATGGTTAGCATAGCTGGCTGATTTATAAAATTTAATTTCTTTATAATTCTTTAACAAAAATAAATATATCATCACGGCATATTACCCATTGCTGGGTGTGCCAATCTGTTTTGTACACAGATATCGGTAATGATGAAATATTTGTACCGTGCGGGCGTTTATCAGGCGTCACCTCACGGGCATTCAAAATCTTATAGAGAATAATATATAAGTTATATTAACGTTAAATGTATAAATCATATTTAACTGTTAAATCTTCAAATGAGGCTATTTCTAATATAATTTTTGGAATCGTGGTATTGAAGTTATGCGATCCGAAACACACACACAGACACACACATACACACACACACACACACACACACACACACACACACACACACACATACATGCATACATACATACATACATACATACATACATACTGTAACGATGGTCCCTGCTCGGGCGCCATTTGTAACGGTGGCACCTGGAGCGGTGGCTGGGCCATCGTCGTATTGTCCTTTCAGCCGTCGGTCGGATTACTCGGGCGCCTTCGGTGGGGGTGGCTGAAAAGGGGACAATGTGTGCCGGGATAGCTCTAGGAGGGAGGCCAAGGTTTAGTTGAAGAAGCACGTTTTTAACCCGTAATAAAATAATCTTTATTTTATCGTAACCCAGAAATACAAAAAGAGTAAGTAGAAAAAATAATAATAATGTACAGTGCACGACAAAACTGTGTCGAGCCACAAACTGGTATTGTACAACCCCAAAAGAACGATGACTGTGCCCCCGCGATACGGCAATGGCACAGTCTTTGACAACGGTAAATATAAATGAAATATCTTTTAAAACCAACAAACGGTAAGTTAAAAGAAATATGTTTTAAAACCTACAAACGGTAAGTTAAATTACAACTTGCGCCAGCAGCAATTTTCTGTGATAGCGCAAATTCGGCGGCGGAGTCTCTATCACCCACAAGAGACACGGACGGTGAATCTACACTCACCAAAGACGGTGGCAATTCCACTGAAGACTTCTCGGACTCTAGCGTTCGCAACTCAGTCGATGATCTTCCAGAGACCATCAAGACGAGTTAAAGAACTGATCTCTCCAAGTGATGCTGCGTCTTTTATACCCAAAATCTGGTAATCCGGCAGAATCTCGCAAAATACTTGGAGGGGAAACGTTTCAAACTTAGTTTATGTAAAATGGCGCTGCTGGCGTTTGTACAATAAAAATAAAATATATAAAAATTACTAGAAGTCATTAAACAACCCGATTGTACCAGTTTGTCACTCACAACAATCAAAATTCAACAATAAACATTATAAAATAAATAATGACAGCTACAATAACATTGTTGTAACGGTAGACGTCTGACAGAGCGTTGTTGCTAAATTCCGTGCTGTCAAACCATGACAGCCGCCACAATTTATTGTAAAACATGTGAAATAAAACCTGTACAAAATAAATACACAAATAATACAACAATGCAATATACAAGGTATGATTTACATAGCAATATCATCAATCATTGTTCGGGTAAACATATGTTTTATTTGTACAACATTTTTCAGGGTTATATTTACAAAGTGCGTGACCTAGATACGATTTACATCGCGTGTGGCTCTCTAGAGGCCCAAGTAAATAGCAACAAACGTCAAGACAACGCTCAACATCATATATTTAATAGTTTAATCCGGTTTGTGAGTGGCAACAAGTTCTGAACACAAACACACGTGATCGGGATTTATGAACTTCATCAACGAATTACAATGAATTTACAAAAGACTGGAGATGGATCCTGTGATCAGGTACGTATCGTCACAATACATACATATAGACATCATCGTAAAAATGGTAAAATCGTATTATAGGGACCCTAAATATGCTTATTCACTAAAAAGTCATCATTGAATTTTTTGACCAAAGACAATACCTTCCTTACCTTAAGGTGACGGAAGGTAAAAATAGACATATGTATGGTGGTGAATTTCATCATACGTATAAACAATTACGCGAACATCCAGAAAAGTTTCATTTATATTATCGTATGAGTATTTCATCCCACAGTTTGGGTTGTGATGTAGAAGATCTACTTGATCCCATACAAATTGTCTAACGGAAACACTTCTTACAATTTCGTCAATATTCATTTTTTACCTCCCGCTACCCTTGGTAAGGGAGGTATATGGATCGTGCTAAAAATCGCATATCGAGATTTTGGTAAATGACCACGTTTTAAGGTCCCTAGAATCCATTTTTAACATTTTCACGATGATGACTGTGTGTACAGTCCATACGATGGAACTTGGCGAGTTGGGGCAATTCACATTATCACTGCGGTAATGGGAAAGTTCTAAAATCCATAGGCGTACCGAAGAAAAATGAAGTTCAATAAAATTACGAATAGTACAAAAAAAAAGAAATTATTTATACAAAAAAATATATTACAAATATTGGAATGAATTATTTATTATATAAATCATATTATAATTAATTATTTTTTAAATTAATAAAGTTAAGAAAATCGCCAAGTTAAATCGTATGGACTGACAGTCCATACTATTTAACTTGGCGACCAAAAAGAATGTAATTCAGTTCACTATTCCTAAGTTGCGTTTTATCAAATATTTACTTTTACTTCGATGCCGCACAGCTTCAGAAGTGAAATAGTGATTTTACAATGTTTTATTGCCTTACACAAAGCAAATTTCATCCTAATACACTCAAACTCGGGGTGTCAGGTACTTTTCAACCCAAGAAGTTATATTCATACATAAGCGTTGGTGCATTTTTTTCTCAATAACAATAGAAATTTTATTTTCTTAACTTTATTAATTTAAAAAATAATTAATTATAATATGATTTATATAATAAATAATTCATTCCAATATTTGTAATATATTTTTTTGTATAAATAATTTCTTTTTTTTGTAATATTCGTAATTTTATTGAACTTCATTTTTCTTCGGTATGCCTATGGATTTTATAATTTTCCCATTACCGCAGTGATAATGTGAATTGCCCCAACTCGCCAAGTTACATCGTATGGACTGTATGTATGTATGTGTGTGTGGATCCTGTTTACGCTTTAACTCAAATACTATCATTCAGAAAGTTTTGAAACCATGTATCTACCTTATTCTAATATGGAAAGAACTGATTAGAATTTGGTGGCAATCGGATAACCGGAAATGGCAGTTTACTTGAAGCTCAAGATAGTTTTTCTTCAAAAAATACCTTTACATGTATTTTTTTCTTAATTTGTTATTATAAGAATTAAAGATTATTCCATTTTCTACAAGTTTGCTTTAATACTTTTTTCTATATATTGTATGGATAAATTTATAAAGTAATATAAAAATTATATACATAGGTAAATGATGGGAGGTACTGTGTTGGTCACATCAGATTTTTTCATAATAATTTTAGCAACGATGCAAGCAGAGAATTCAAAATTTTTTTAACGTCGCTTTTCTCTCTTGAGCGCTATTACCTCGCCGCAGTTCACCCTATTGTGCGCGTTTTAATAGGAATCCATTTGTTTATTTTCATCGTTGCTTTGCTCTCTGCTTCACTATGTGTTTAGTCTCATTCTTATTAAGCGGGTTGAAGCAGAAAGAAAATATATAGATGTGGATTGGATATTTTTATTACGAAAATACAGAGTGCTCATTTTATCTGTTCCGTTTTCATAAATTGGCAACCTATTTTATTTTTCCTAAGTGACTTGGTTTTTAAATTTTGATTTTTATAATTAATGAGTAAGTGGCTGCTGATTATAGAAAAAAAATATAACATTGAACAGAAATAAGATAGCTATCATACTCTATTTTTACCTCTCGGTAACAGAGGAATTGGATTCATGCTAAAAATCGCATATCCAGATTTTAATGATTAAAAGAATTTTGAATCAAATGACATTAAGTACATGTAAATTACATAATATTTTAGTCCTATAAATTAATTATTACATTTATTCAATTTCTTATTAATACTGATAGCCATGGCATTTGAACAAAATGACAAACGGTTTTTTAACATTTTATCTGTCAGAATTCGTTAGCTATGATTTTATTATTTTTATTTATTTTTACTGTTTTGTAACGGATTAGAAATTGCTTGAAAAATAGTTATTTATTTATCAAGGCACTGAAGTTCTTTTTTTGTCGAAGTCCTTATGGCCGAGGAAAATAAACCATATGAGTGATAAAATGGAGCTTCAGTGCTGAGGTGCATAATATTTTTTTTCTATTTCGGTGATCTTATGTTTCTATAAACGCACTGTTTTGTACTGCAAACACGACGTTTAGAAGATCTATAAGCGTACTATTTTTGGCGCCTTTCATGTTCTAGAGTTGGTAGTCATGCTTTCATAACTGACAGATGACAGGTAACCTCAAAACGATAAGTTGTTGATAATATTTCAACATATTACTTTTAATTATGGATTTTTATACTTTCTTTAGGTGATAGGACTAGAAAGAAATATAATATTAATTTCACAACCAGAATCAGACCTTGAATCATAAATACAATACACCTTGCAATACACTAATTAATCAATAGTTGACAAAATATGAAATTTCAAGTGTTAGCGAGAAGCGTTACCAACATAAACATAACTAACAAAAAAATACCTAGTCATAATTTGACGTCGCAATTTAAATAAATTAATCGCAAAATTACCTCAATAGAAAAAATAGTATAAAAAACACGTATCATAAGGCCTGTTGACGCACTCGTCCTTTGTAAAACTCGCCTAGCGGCTCGTTTTCCAAACTTGGACTCGTACGTTAACAGATTGCCTTATGATACTTGTGTTTTAATGTACTATTATTAGTTTAAAACGATTTTAAGATTAAAAATGCTACAAATTTTAATATTTTGAGCTTGTTTTAGCATTTCTTTAAGACTTTTCCTTCATTTATTATTATTTAGGAAAAATAATGGATTGAAAACGATAACATTATTATTGATCGAGGTTAATAATTTTGACACTATTATTGACCTTGGTCAATAATTGATCTCTAGGTATATAAAAACAATTTCACGGAACAATAATGAGTCAATAATGATATGTTTATAGGCTAGTAGTGAAAAAATAGTAGTTTATATATCAAGGGAGTAAAGTTCGTCATTATTTGTCGAGAGCGAATATTGAATCCTGAGGGCGTAGCCCAAGGGATGCAATCGCTTGAGGCAAATAATGACACTTTACTCCCGTGTTATATACAATATTTTATCTACAAACGAAAAAATTTGTTATTTAGCTTACAAAAGAGACTAACAGCATGTGAAACTAGTAAAAATGAAGCAAATACCTATAAACGAAAATTTTTTTTTTTTTTAATTTTTCACAAAAACAATTATATTTTTTTCAAAATAATTATAATCGATAATATTCTACATATTTGTATGTTAATATCAATTAAGAATTAAACACTAAGAAAATAAAATCACTTTATTTCCCTAGGGAGTACTTGTCATTTTTATTTCCCTCGGGAAATAATGAAGCACATTAATGATTTTGATAAGAATAAAGTTAACTTTATTTACCGATTGTATATAAAATATTAAATTACATATTTAACAGGATGTCTTTTTGACATTTCATATTGTTGTACTGTATAGGTTACGTTTTGAGCCTAGTAATTCATTTTCACAAAACAACAAATTATATTGAAATGATATTTTGTTTAGATTTTAAGGGATGTCTTGCTGAAAATAGAAAAAAGTACATGCAACAATTAAGCCACTATTTATTGACCCTTTCCATTTAAATAATTGACAAAAAATGTATATTAATTTTAGATGAACTCAGGACTATTAGAATATAAAAAATCTGATGTGGCCAGCACATAACCTCTCGCCGTATATTTTACCTGGCTGTATGCATAAAGCAAAGAATATTTTTATAAATACAAATAATATATTCATATAAATCTATGACGTATAAACTTCTTTGTTATTCAATAATAGCATGTCTCAACATGAAGATATTTTACCATAAATTATGTTACAATAAATTACAAAGTAGAGTACTATATATAAATATTAGGCTGGTAACAGCAATTTTCAATTCGAACAACGTTGTTTACTTTCTCTTCATATTCTTCTAGTAAAAACATTAATTTTGGGCGGTCTAAAATGTATATATGGATTGTGCATCTATTCTTACATATCTTCTTTTACATTTTATTTTTTCATACATGTTATATCTAAATAACACTAATTCCCTTTAATAAAGTGACGGATAGATTGCACTCCGATTATTCTTATATCGATGTGTAATTTTGTCAATATTTACAACTTACTTGAGAAGAATTTGATAGCTTTTTCGCAATTCAAAGTTACTCTAGTCTATAGTACTGGTGTACATTGTCCCATAATGTTTGAAACAAATTTAAGTCCTTCAACCTAGACTTGTCAACTCCATAATAGTCACAGATCAAGAATTAAGGGATTCTCCAAGTACATTTTTCTTTCATTACTCATTATTTCTGACACTGACATTTATCTGTCAGTTACAAATAATTTAAATTATCAACTATTTTTCATGGCATTCTTTCGGCTGTCAAATTTATTACAACAGATTATTTTATATATTATACTTCTTTTATCTCTAAATCTATGGAATATATAATAAAATATTTAAATGTATCAGATAGAGAATTTAATTTTCTTTAATATTACCACGAAAAATTTTCAAAAAATAATATTTAGAAGATTTTTTTTCAAGAATCTTCTACTTCCGGTTGTCCAATTATTACCAAAACCTTTTCAGATCTTCCCATGAATGTCCGATTGGGAAATACGTTGTTAAACAAATTTTAAGTCTTATAGTTTTTGAGTAACCGTCCTTCCAACATCCCACACACACACACACACACACACACACACACACACACACACACACACACACACACACACACACACACACACACACACACACACACACACACACACACACACACACACACACACACACACACACACACACACACACAGACATCATCGTAAAAATGTTAAAATCGGATTGTAGGGACCTTAAAACATGCTTATTCAATAAAATCTGGATATGCGATTTTTAGCATGAATGCAATACCTCTCTTAGCGAGAGGTAAAAATGCGACATTTTATACATATCAATTTTTGACAACCACTTGACATCTTGACAACGACACATCTTTCTTCTTCTTGCTTAATGCTTGCTTTAAAAACAATGTCGACAACTAATGAATTACAATCATATACATCCTCGGTTCCCTCGGGATTATAATCTTTCTTTCGGTCAATAATGATACTCTTCATAACCTTGAAGTCGAAAAATTGTGAAAATGAAAGAAATATTTATTTTATATGTTATGATTAAATATTTGTCAATCTGATATTCAATGTTGCTAATCTCGAACATTGAAGTTATCATAAAGAACACTCAAGATTATGTGTTTTATCTCAAACATATTCATCGGCATTATTTAGGTTTTTCGTTTGTTCTTGCATTTTATGTATAAATTTATTACTATACATCGTACACCTGCTCAATTGATCTATTGCACTATTGATAACATTCTTATTTGAGGAGATAGAAAGACGGTGAAATAAACAAAGTTGGGCTATATTATACGATAAATTTAATGATGAAAAATTCAAACAAATACGCGATTTATTCAGCAAAATAAGATTTTTTTTTAAATGGAATATCTTATTGAAAGTGATACCATTTAGAGAATATAATTCATTAGTCACGTGACATGTTTTCCGCCAATCAACATTCAGAATCTCCCTAGCTACAAGTCTATCACAGCGATGATAAAAAACAAGGAAATTATCACCGTATTTATAGTCGTTACTAGGGGATTTTTTTTCTATATTTATGACATTGACAGTTAATTTTGAGTATAAAAATAAATAATAAAAATAATTCAAACTCCGAAATATTAAATAAAACTCGTAAGTACCATGTTTTATTACAATATGAATATGTATATCAAAAGTTAGGTTAGGTAAGATTGCAAAAATTCATTATATTCTCTCATTAAATATAAGCTCGTGATATGATTAATAATCGAAGACATTGCTCGTGAAACCGAAGCAGCACATTTCAACTCGTCCTTCGGACTCGTGAAATCTGCAGCTCGGTTTCACTCGAGAATATCATCGATGATAATCATATCACTTGTTATATTACGTATGAATATAAAATTTCATTATCACTATGCCTCTAAAATTAAAAACAAAGAAATTATTTCAAGTTGAAATTTAAATGTTATATTTCTTATTTTAATATAAATATAACATTGTTGCTATGGAAACAACAGAAACTAAGATTAAACAAAGAACTATTGATATTTTGTTTATTTATTTTACATTATTGATAGATGCTGTCAACAACATGGAAAAATATACTAATGATGAATTAGTTCAAATGATCAACATTTCGAACAATTGTTTCAAGTTTTACTCATACAATACAAACCAAACATTTTTATTAGCAATTATTTACTTGTTCATTGATCAGTGTTAGTTAATAATTAATTTCGTTATCGGTTTTTGTTGTTTCCATAGCAACAATGTCATATTTATATTAAAATAAGAAATATATGTAAATTTCAACTTGAAATAACTCTTTTGTTTTTAATTTTAGAGGTATAGTAATAATGAACTTTTATATTCAAATAGAAAAAAATCTTCTAAATGGTATCACAATAAAGCATCCCATTTAAAAAATGTTATTTTGTTGAATAAGTCGCGTATTTGATGTTCAATTGTTTAGTATTTTTCACCATTATATTTGTCGTATAATATCGACCAACTTTGTACCTTTAACCGTCTTTCTATCTTTTCCTCTTCAAATAAAAAAGTTAGCAATGGTGGCCCGCTTACGGCAGACACCCTGTACAATAATTATAATAAGGTTGGCAACACTGTATTTGTATGAATTCGTCGTATAATGGATTACTTTAGATATCTGAACTTTTAATGACGATTTTTGTGCACTTTAATGACGATTTCAAATAAAATTAGTTAATAAAATATGAAATAATAAAATTTAGACTAATTATGGGTTGTAACGAATTCTGACATTTTTGTTTGTCTTTTAGTTCAAATTCCATGGCTATCGGTATTATAAGAAATTGAATTTATGGGACTAAAATATTACGTGATGTATATGTATTTGGTGTCATTTGATGCAGAATTTTTACCTCTCGCTAAGAGAGGTATTGCATTCATGCTAAAAATCGCATATCCAGATTTTATTGAATAAGCACGTTTTAAGGTCCCTACAATCCGATTTTATCATTTTTACGATGATGTCTGTGTGTGTGTGTGTGTGTGTGTGTGTGTGTGTGTGTGTGGATGTGTGTGTGTATGTGTGTGTGTGTGTGGGATGTTGGAAGGACGGTTACTCAAAAACTATAAGACTTTAAATTTTTTTAACTACGTATTTCCCAATCGGACATTCATGGGAAGATCTGAAAAGGTTTTGGTAACAATTGGACAACCGGAAGTAGAAGATTCTTGAAAAAAAATCTTTTAAATAATATTTTTTGAAATTTTTTCTTGATAATATTAAAGAAAAATAAATTCTCTTTCTGATACATTTAAATATTTTACAATATATTCTATAGATTTAGAGATAGAAGAAATATAGTATGTAAAATAATCTGTTATAATAAATTTTACAGCCGAAAGAATGGCCATGGAAAATAGTTGAAAATTTAATTTGTTTGTAACTGACAGATAATGTCAGTGTCAGAAATCCGAAGACATTACTGAAGACTTTTTCTGGGAAGTACATACATTATATTATTTCTTAATGTATTAATAAAATTGGAAACATTTCGAAAAATTAGAAGAGGACAAAATTTCTTCATCAAAAATGAATTTAAAATTAAACAATCTAAATATATATGGAATAGATATATGCGTAAGTAGAATTTTTGGTGTAGAGTGTAGGTATACAAGAAATGTTAAATACAATAGGGAGCGAGCAGTCATATGATTTTGTTGGCCTTGACAAGCAGATATGGGGGCCCATGTCAGAATGATAGCTAGTAATTATGTATATAGATGTCAAATATCATAATTTCTCATTCTAAATTTAGTGATTTTCCAATTCCATGTGGAGCAGAATTAAATGTTAAATATCTAAGGCATACAAGTAAACTTTAAACTCCTGGTGATAAATTAACTACGTAAATTTAGAAAATCTTGAAATTTTTAATGAAAAATTCTAACATTTGACATCTATGTACATAATTACTAATTATCATTCTGAAACGGGCCCACACATTTGCTTGTCAAGCCCAAAAATGTAACATTACCGTTCGCGCCCTATACTTATGTAACCAAAAAAAGGAAGTGGCGAGAGGTATTGTGCTGGCCACAACAGATTTTTTATCTTTCTATTGATAGAGTACCATTGTTTTCAGTTAAAACGGGGTGGGGGGCAAGAGTCTGGGAACAACGATTTTCCCGTGTTAACGGGCTATGTTCGGTCTTTCTAGTATTCACCCTGTATATAATGGTGAGGTTCAAAAATTAAATTCTGATTGTTACATTTTAAAGTAAAAGAATAGTAAAAAGAGCTGATATTATGTTATGGCGAAAATATTTAAACAATATTCAAAAATATTGACAGGAAGGTGCTATTATTACCTGACGAGACAAGAGGTGTAAACGCGGGCCATACAAAAACGAAAGTTTGGAAGGATGCAACAGTCAGAAATGCATGCCAAGGCCTTCATAGAAGACTTATCAGTAGGCTTAAAAAATCCGTCTAGTAAAGGCAGTCGACTGTTAATAGGCAAAGAAAATGGATTTGTAGAAGGTTGATTACTTTTACTTCAATATAAAAAAATCTGATGTGACCAACACAGTACCTCTCACCATTTAATTTTTATTAATTTAAATACATACCTACGGGGTCTCGTTTCCGCGTGCCTGCCTGAGTGTTTGGTCGCGAATCTGAGAACTGGATTTAACCCCCACTAATGCCAAATATTTCGAATTTTAAATGGCACAAAATTGACCCCTGTGGTGCACTCTCCACGCCAGAAATGAGTGCCCGTGAGGCGACGCTTGGTACTCGTATGCGCCCGCACGATATAAATATGTCATTATCATTACTAAAATCTGTGTACAAATCAGATTAGCTGGAAGATATGTATGTTATAGCTGCATCTAGCAGCCATGTATTTATATACGTTATAGCTGCATCTAGCAGCCATGTATTTATATATGTTCGATCAAGCTACCAAAAACCAGTTGAATGTTGTAGAAAATAAATAAATAAAGTGTTTTTAGTTTTCTCCATTCCAAAATTCAAGTTCGTCGTTATTTTGGCACGTTGGCAGTGTACGCATTGTTTTGTCCAGGATTGTATGTCTTTGTTCATTTTATACCAAACAAATTTAGAGTTTATTAATTTTATTGTTGTTTTAATTCCTGGATGGGATAGTGAGTGGAAATGGTTGAAAATGTCCATTCGAAATTCTTTTGGTATGTATGGTCGATATTTACCGGTAGATATGTCGCAAATTAAAGTATGGTTGGAATTTGGAAGTTTTACGTCTTTAAATTGTAAATTGTTTGTTTTATTTGTCTGTAGTGTCTGTAATTCTTTATCGGTTTCTTGGGCTGTTGCGATTTTGGTGTAATCGATGTTTTTGTCTGTATGGATTGAATTTATTTGGATTCTGGATAATGCGTCGGCTACTGCGTTGTCTTTACCTGACACGTGTCTGATGTCGTTTGTTAACTGTAAAATAAAGTCTATGTGTCTAATTTCTCTGGAAGTGTAGTTATGGGAAATTTTGTGAGCCATGAAGGTCAAAGGTTTATGATCCGTCAGAATGAAGAAGTTTCTTCCTTCTACGAAATATCTAAACTTTTTCACTGCCAGATACATAGCTAGTAGTTCACGGCCGAATGTGCTATATTGTTTCTGTGTAGGGGTGAAAGTGGCGGAAAAGAAAGCTATTGGTTTCCAGTCTTCCCGTATTTGCTGTTGTAAAACTGCGCCTACTCCTGTGTCTGAAGCATCTACCATGATCGATATTGGGGCGTTGTGTGCGGGAAATGTGAGTGTTACTAAATTTGTTAATTGTTTTTTTATGTCAACGAAAGCTTTGTTTGCTTCTGGAGACCAAATTATTTCTTTTGAGCTGTTTGGTTTATTTGTTATGAGACAATTAATGGGTTTTAATATTGTCGCACAATTAGGGATAAAGCGATGATAAAAGTTTATGAGGCCGAGGAATTCTCTTAATTTTTGTTGAGTTGAAGGTAAGGGAAATTTATTTATTGTGTCGATTTTAGATTTTACTGGTTGAATACCATTTTCTGAAATATTGTGTCCTAAGAATTCTATTTCTTGGACTCCGAATTGACATTTGTTTTGATTGATTAATATGCCGTGTTTATCAAGTCTTTGGAAAACTAATTCTAAATGTTTCAAATGTTGTTCAAGGGAACTACTAGCAATAAGAAGGTCGTCAATGTATGCGAAGCAAAAATCTAAACCTCTGACGACATTGTCAATGAACCGCTGAAAAGTTTGAGCGCTATTTCTCAATCCAAATGGCATGACTAAGTATTCGAATAGACCGAAAGGTGTGGTTATAGCTGTTTTGGAAATGGACTCTTCGTCCATCGGTATTTGATGATACGCTTTTACAAGATCTAATTTTGAAAATATTTTTGAATTATATAAATTTGTCGAAAAATCTTGAATATGGGGAATCGGATAACGATCAGGAATAGTGATGGCATTGAGAGCTCTATAGTCCCCGCAAGGTCGCCATTCGCCAATCTCCTTTTTCTTGACCATATGTAATGGGGAAGCCCAGTTACTGGAAGATGGGCGAATGGTTCCCATTTTCAACATTTTATCGAATTCATTTTTAGCAATGGATAATTTGTCCGGAGCTAAACGGCGTGGCCGTGCGAAAACAGGTGAATTGTTAGTGATGACACAATGTCTGACATTGTGTCTAATTTGACGTTTAGAATTAAAAGGTGAAGATAGAGAAGGAAATTTTGATAAGAGTTGGGTGAAGCATGTGGAATGTTGAGTAGTAATATGAGATATTCGATTTGAATTGTTTTGGATGTTTTGGCTTGTCTGCAATAGTCGTTTTGAGGATAAGTCGATCAGCAAGTTAAAGTGCGTAAGAAAATCCGCGCCGATAATTGAATGTTTGACATTCGCGATAATGAACTTCCATGTAAACTGCATTGTTAATCCGAGATCTATTTTTAATGTTTTAGTACCGAAAGTTTTGATGGTTGAGTTATTGACAGCTTGTAGTGTAAGAAGATTTTGCTGTCGTTTCTCACACAATGAATTTTTGATAACACTCACCTCAGCTCCGGAGTCTATTAGGAAGCGGTGGCCAGAGAGTTTATCTGTCAGATAAAGGAGTTTTGTTGTCATTGGATGGGTGTTAGTGCTAGAAATAGATGGTAAGATGAGTTTATTGGTTATATTCTTGATCTGGTGTAACAAAACTTCTGGTTTGTTTAAGGAAGAACTTTGTTGACATGGTGCCACACATTTTCTTGCCTTGTTGCCGAAGTTGAGGTGATACCAGCATAAATTCGCGCTTGGTGGAACTGTGGGGAAAGGTAGAGTCTTCTTTCTTGATTGATCTAATACCAACTTCTTTAATTCAGAGACTTCTTGTTTCAGTTCTTCAATTTGCTGTGTGTCTTTGTTCGCGGAAGATAGTACTGGCTGTGTAATGTTCAACATCCTATCTGCGATTTCAGCTTTATCTGTTAAAGAGATATTATTATTTGAAGCAAGGATGAGCTGGATATTTTGAGGGAGTTTTTGTAAGAACAGTTCTTCGAGGATTGAGTCGTCCAGACGCAGTGTTCCGATTAGCTGCTGAAGTTGACGTAAAAGTTGTGATGGCTTTTTATCACCTAAGTCGGTAATATTGAATAATTGTTGAATTCTTTCATGCTTTGACAGTGAAGTTCGATGAATTAATGTTTCCTTTAACTTGGTGTATGGAAGTTCGGTCGGGGGGTTTTCGATAAGGTCTCTGACTTCTGCTGCATACTGAGGATTGAGTAATGCGATTAATTTGTAGAATTTCGTTGTTTCAGATGTTATATGATGTGACATAAATGTTGCTTCTACTTGGGAGAACCATAATGTCGGGTCTGCAGGCCAGAATTCGGGGTCACCAATTATGTAGAGTATAGGAAATATGTATATGATATTTGATATACTCTGTATAACCTAAACTTTAAACTTGTATAATATAAAATAATAAAAATAACGACGAACTTGAATTTTGGAATGGAGAAAACTAAAAACACTTTATTTATTTATTTTCTACAACATTCAACTGGTTTTTGGTAGCTTGATCGAACATATATAAATACATGGCTGCTAGATGCAGCTATAACGTATATAAATACATGGCTGCTAGATGCAGCTATAACATGTATATTAAATTCCTTTCCATATAACTCTATAACCATTTAATAAGTAATACCAATAATGGCAACCTAAGGATAAAAAGTGTTGCGCCAAAAAAGATGCTTAGCGATACAGAGCCATCTATCCATAGATATATGAATTAAAGTCGGTATTTCAGAATACTGTATTTCGGTTTTAAAATAAGGTGTAAGCACATGGAAATTAATTTTGATATTTATTTGTAAGGGTATATACTTTCTATTGAATTAGATATTTACTATGGGTAATAAAGTTTTACATTGTCGGTGGTCGGAGAATACATCGCTTGCAATTTATGTAGTTTTTTCTCCAAATTATAAAAATATTATGAACAAACTAAATTTATTATTTGAAAATTTAAATAAAGTGTAAGATTATTATAAACTGTAATAGCGATTTTCATTTGTTTAATTGTGTTTTGCAATATTTATATTTAAATCCGATGTATGGCTTGACTTGATTTTGTATTATGATTCATTATATTATCAAGAACAAATCTATTATTTTGAAAAGAAAATGTAGTTTATAAAATAGTTACATGTTACTTATACGAGCCCAACCCCAAATCTATTCGTACCCTCTGAAAAAAATATATTAACAGCAAGAAGAAATATTTTTTTAGATTACAATAGTTAAGACCATATTTCATCATTACCGATATCTGTGTACAAAGCAGATTGGCACATCCAGCAATGGGTAACATGCCGTGATGATATATTTATTTATTTATTTAAGATCATATTTGGGCATTTTTTTGTTTTATGTATTAATAAAGTGTACTGGATTTAAATATAATTGTTTACCTAAATTTATCATTTTAACAATAATCTACGGGCAAATATATGACAACAGATACGTGCTAATTATTTTAGTTATGGTTAGAACAGTAAATAATACAATATTTATGTTAGTATTATTTATAAAACTGAAGGTAAAGGAAACTGACAATATGTTCAATTAATTACTATATGAAATATTATTTTTTTAGTAAAATTATTTGCAAAGTGATATTTATTTATTAAAGTACTACATGGTACTACCTACAATTATATTAAAACCAAAAATTTTGGGACTTGTTTTTTGTCATATATTTGCCCGTAGATTGTTGTTTAAATGAGAAATTTAGTTAATAACATTGTATTTAAATCCAGTACACTTTATTAATACATAAAATAAAAAATGCCCAAATATAGTCTTAACTATTGTAACCTAAAAATTTATTTTTTATTGCTGTTAATTTATTTATTATTATTTATTTATTTATTTCAGAGGGTACGAATACATTTGGGGTTGGGCTCGTAACTATTTAGGAAAATTGTTAGTAAATATTCTGAAAACTGATATATAATATTTTTCTCTTAAGAACATATGCAAAATGCAAATACATCTTCCCCACCCGATACCATATCATAGAGTTAAGAATATAAGACATTATTGCTATGTGATTCAATATGTTGTTTAATAAACATTGATGTCGACGTGCTCGGTGTATATAAGACATTATATTCTTAACTCTATGTACCATATATAGAAATCTATGATTAAATTTCTATAGAAGTACAAATCCGTTTCGGCTTATTTTAATCTTAAAGTTTAGTTCATTCTTATAAAATCATGGTATAAGTGAAATTTTAATATTCAAGAAAATTCCATTTTCATTTCTCGTACATGCTTTGTTATTCATAATTTTATGTTCATTCAATATTCAGCTCAATTGCCGACAGACTAGACATCATAAACGAATGAGTGAAGAAAATAGATAATAAATAAATAGGTATTCGCCCATATAATGACCTGTATCTGAGAGATTCATTAGAATGAATACAATGACGAGAAAAGGTTCTTACATCGGTAAAGATAACTAAAAGAAAGGATTAGGAAATGCAGGCCACTATGCAATCCATAAATTGGAATGAATAAGATCTAGTTGTCCATTCATAGATTTAATACACCCCTTTATGTCTCTCTTAATTTCATAAGATTCTTGGAACGTAGGTGTCGGGTTTTTCCTTTCATTATGAAATATGGATGGGTTGTTTGAAATTAGGATTAATATTTTTGCCCTTTACGTAATGGTAGTGGTTCTCTTTGTACTTTTCATAAATTTATCATTTCTGTTTGAGTTTCATACAGTGTACTTCGTGTAATTTGGTGTTTTGAAAGTGTTACAATTATCTTGTAATAGTGATTCATTTCAAATTATTTTATTTAAAATGAATACAGCGGCGAATTGTTGTGTTTATATTAATTGTGATAATTCGCGGAAAAAATGTCCTCAGATGACGTTCTTTAAATTACCAGTGGATGTGAACAGAAAAAAAAATTGGATTGATAACAGTGGCAACTTACGGTTATTGGAACTAAGTAGTGAACAATTAATAAAAAAAGTTATTTGTGAGAAACATTTTGATCCAAAACATTAATAGGTGGTAGTGCCCGGAGGAAATTAGTCCAACATGCAGTGCTGTATGATTTCGGTTTAATTACGACACCATCTTCATCAAAAATAATGGAAGCATTAAAAGTTAAACAACCTGTGGTGAAGGTTTATATTAACAAAATGATTTGTGGTATTTCTTCACAGAAATGCAATAACTTACTATGCAGAAAATTTAGTATATAAATGTATAAATAAATATCCATGCAACATTTGTGAACATTATTTAAAAAAGAATGATGAATTATATACAAATAACGAAATTTTAATATTTTTAAGAGACTACGGTGAAAATGATAAAATGGAATGTTTATATAGACCGACCGAATTAGCAGTTGACATTTTATTTTTAATTTTAAATACAATGGAGACATTTTTCCAAGATAGTAAACTTATTTCGTTTTTTAAGAAAACACTTTTAAATAAAATAGAAGAAAATATTAATGCAAAATATATTAACTGGTTGCATGTCAATGGGGAATGTAATGAACATAAAAAATATTTTATAAATTTAGCTCTAAATACAAAACTGTATAAAATGTTAGCAACTATGTCAAAATCTTTTAAATTTGCTAAAAATAAAAACAGCTATGATAGAAAGATAAAAATAATTCAAAATCTGTAAATATTTTGATAAATAATAGAAAAAAATTGAAAGTGATGACAAAAGTATTTCAATTTCCAGTATTTCCACATCCCTTATTTCTGTTAGGCAAATGCTACCTGCTACAACACAAGTAGCGGCACTGAAAAATATCAAAACTTTTTTCTGACCACTCTGGGCTTCCATATCTCAATATAATTTTTTACTTGCACGCTAGAGGCAGCACTAAACGAATACTAACTCTTCAAATGAACGCGAACGATTTTGCCCATTAGGTTGCCATTATTGGTATTACTTATTAAATGCTATAACTTTAAAACATAGGCTCCGGGATTTATAAAATTGATTGTTTTATTAATTTATCTATAAAATATATAGAAAAATTATTAATGCATATCTGTAGAAAATTCAATAATCTTTAATTTTTATAATACCATAAAACGCGGGAAAATGGCATTTAAATGTATTTTTGGAAGAAAAACAACGTCTTGAAAGAAAGCCGTTATTATAACATATCTTCAACAAAAAGTAATGGAGGTAGATTACCATTTACTATTAATTACATAAATTCTTACAAAGTAGACGAAATGATTCGAAATACACAGCGGAAGGTTTTACTTTTGCTGCCGTATCACTGCAAGCTGAACCCGATAATTAAATTCATTTGAGTCTCAGTTGAACTAATTTGGGCTCAGGTGAAGGAATAAAATAATAAAACGTTTAAAATATCAGACATTACAAATCTGTTTCATGAAGGTTTGGCGAATATAACAACAGAGAAGTGGTCAAATTACGATGAGCATATTCAAAGAGAAGAATAAGAACTCTACCAACTCGACAATATTGTCGAACGTATGTAAGTGCAGTTTACCGTCAATACTGGCTCATCCAGTGGGACGGAATTTTCGGATTCAGACTGATGTTTTGGGAACTCTGATATTCATGGAGAGTGCACCGTAAGGGTGATATCCATTTGACTGATGGCCAGTGTTCTATAGTGTTTGAAATGTATGTATTTGAAATAAAATAAGTACCTATGTAAAAAAAATATTTTTTAAAAAACATTATTTTGTATTCTTATACATTTTATATTTAAAATACTTTTTGAACGTATTTTATATAACACTGCTGGTAACAATTTACTGTGTCGCTTTAGGTTTCGCTGTTTGTACTTTCTCTACTGCTTGTATAAGTGTGATTACCTATTGTAAATTATTAAAAAAATCCTGATATACAATAAATATTTATGTAAGTTGCGAAAGAAATGTGTTTTAAGCACGCGACATGAAAATTATCCTACGAGGCGTAGCCGAGTTGGATAACACGTCTAGTGCTTAAAACACGATTTCTCAACGTATTGCATACAATATTTTTTATACTAGCATTGCAAAACAGATCATTTATTTTCAAATGTCAACATTTTGAAATTTTCAAAATTTAAAAGTAGGCAGGAATCAAGTTCATCTATTGGTTGCTATGTGATTCAATATGTTGTTTAATAAACATTGATGTCGACGTGCTCGGTGTATAAATGTCCTTGAAAATTTTTGGTAATAATTTTGCTTAAAATGTGTGACTCAGAGATTGATTCTGATATTGAAAATATAGCAGAGGCTGAATTGGCTACACTGGTTCCAGAAAAATCAAAAAAATTGTATGAAAAAACTTACAAAAAGCTTGGCAGTTGGTGTGCGGAGAAAAACGTTGGACATATTACAAAAAAGATAGTAATTACTCTATGCTCCGAACTATGATATACCTTAATAAGAATGTGGATATAAGAAAATTTACCAATCTTATTGCATTCTTAAAAAGAAAAGCTAGCTGATATAGGACTAAAAAATCCAAAATATTCACTAAGCAAGACATAGTTCGTTTCATGAAGAACACTGATGACAAGATTTATTTATTGGCAAAGATTGTGTTAATTATAGGAATCTATGGGGCATGTCGCCGGGAGGAACTTACGTTTTTGCGTGTAGGAGATATTGAAGATTCTACATCTTTCATAAAAATTAATATTCCGAATACTAAAACGAATATTTAACGATTTTTTACGATAACTGAAGGGTTTATCGATGGAATCAACTGTTTAACAATGTTTCGCAAGTACGCACCGCTTCGACCTACTCATACTGAACATCAACGATTTTTTCTAACATATAGAAATTTTATGTGTTTCACGCTTCCTGTAGGTATAAAAATATCATAGGTGGCATACCTAAAAAAATTGCAGAGTTCCTCGGCCTCCCTAATGCAAAAGAATATACCGGGCATTGCTTTCGGCGGTGTTCTGCAACATTTTTGGCTGATTCGGGAGTAGACATTACAGTGCTCAAGCGAGATGGAGGGTAGCGTTAAAGTTCTGTTGCTGAAGGCTACATTGAAAATTCTTTGGAAAATAAGAAAGAAATTTCAAGAAGTATTTTGGGGAAAAAGAAACAGCAATTAAAAAAATAAAAATTGTCGACAAAGAATCAGAATGCAGCAGTATATCTACTTCAGTTTCTACCCACATTGAAGTTACCAAGAAGTATTAAGAACGACGTCAAATGTTCAATTTAGTAATTTAAGTAATTACGTTGTAAATATTTATAATAAATAAACACTTTTGTAAATTTTATTACTTTTACGCATTAAACTGTCATTTTTAAGCACTAGTGCTTAAAAGTACTTCATTTAGCAACAAAAATGACAATCGAAAAGATATTGGTATAATACGCTAATATAAAAATATATTTGTTAATTGTGTTAAATTACTTTGTTTCATTCCTTACTTTTCTCTTAGCGAGAGGTATTGGGTTCATGCTAAAAATTGCATATCCAGATTTTAATGAATAAGCACGTTTTAAGGTCCCTACAATCCGATTTTAACATTTTTACGATGATGTCTCTCTCTCTGTGTGTGTGTGTGTATGTATGTGTGTGTAGGTGTGTGTGTGTACGTGTGTGTGTATGGACGTATGTGTGTGTGTGTGTGTGTGGATGTCGGAAGGACGATTTCTCAAAAACTATAAGACTTAATATCTGTTTAACTACGTATTTCTCAATCGGCCATTAATGTGAACAGTTGAAAAGGTTTTGGTAGCAATTGGACAACCGGAAGTAGCAGATTCTTAAAAAATAAATCTAAATTATTATTTTTCGAAAAATTTTGTTTCTGCAAATATAAAAGAACATTAAAATCTCTGAAACATTTAAATATTTTATTATATCTTTTATTGATTTAGAGATAAAAAAAATATAATATATAAAATAATCTGATGTAATAAATCTCACAGCCCAAATAATGCCATGGAAACAAATTGAAAAATAAAAATGTTTGTAACAGACAGATAAATGTCAGTGTCAGTAATCCGGAGACATTACTGAAGACTTTGTCTGGGAAGTACATACATATGTTATACTTATATGTTATAATCTTATATTTTATATGTATCTATCAAGCAAATGTAATAAAAAAACATAACAATGGCAGTTGAAAATAAATAAAAACAAATTTGTCACGAATTTAAAATTATTTACCTTTTTCCAAATTAAATTGAAGTTATTTTATAAATTATATAATATTTAAGATTAAACTATTTTTTTACAAGTTATAGTGGCTATCACCCACTACAAAACATATATTATTTCTTATTGTATTAATAGTTAAATATTTAAAATTATAGGTATTGTAACGTTTTTATTTATATGGGTGAAGTGTGAAACATAGACAAATAATATTAAATAAAGAATTCGTTTATTAAACGATGAATAATTAAGACCAAATATTAAAAGATAATAAAAACAACTAACACTATGATTAAAAAATTATAAACACTAAGAATATTATTAAATGCTTAAGCACTACGATTATTTATCTAACTAACATTTATATCACTACACTTATTTTTATAACTACATTTATTTATGTTAACAACTTGTAAACTGTTTATTTATATCACTGAGTTCATTTCTGGTTACTTGTATATATGACACTGTCCCTCCGCTTTCTTTCGGCCGGTATTCATACCGCTTATAACATTCTAGAAGACTTGGAAGCGACAATGACCTGTATACGAAGGAATGAGGTCACGGCGTAATTAGCCTCTAGCCGCTGCGGCGCCGGGGATTACACCATCGCTCTGGAACGTTCTGTCAGTGGCGGCGTTGTATACTCTTCTCCCAGGGACGCACGACACACTGCCCCCTCCTTAAGACTGTTTCGTCCCGGAACAGTTCTTGATGACGAAATCTACATGTATTACCCTTGGTACATTTGGAAGTCTTGAAGAAGTGACAGTCGATGGTCCGCTGGAGTTCTTCTTTCTGTTCGTTAGGGTTAAAGCTGCAGACGAGAATTTCAATACCGGTATAGCGGAAGAGGATCTCTAACATGTTCCTAACAATTCTCCAATCCAAACCATCTAATCCACAGCCGAACTTCGGTACTCCTAGCTTCAAAATGTCATTCTCTAGCAGATGATCCTTCAAGTCACACAGCGAGCTCCATAGATTGCGATATGACAGCTTCTGGTACGAGCGTGGTTTTGTGACCAGGTAGTAGATATACCACTGCTGTTCTGTATTGTTATCCTTCAGTCGTAGCGTCTTCCCGACGGATGGACCTTGGTTGGCCAGTTCTTGTAGTCGTCCAAATTTTGTCTTAAAGACTGACGCTATGCTGCGTGACATCTTTAAGTCTTCCGATACGCAGTGGCCGAGGGAATAATCTGAGGACACGGTGAACAGATCTCTATGTTCTTCTGTTGTCACGCCATACTGCGCCTTGTGACCAAAGGAATACTGTTCCATGAAGTCTTCAAAAGTCGGTTCCTGAGCTATGATCCCACGAACCGTTGGTCCATGATGGTCTTCATTGTTGTCACCAGCGAATGGGGCTAGCCGATTGAAGTGTACTACTCTCGGCTTCCCTGTTGGTGTTTTTCTAATCCTGTATATCACGTCGTTTATTCTCTTAACGACCTCATATGGACCTTCCCAATTTCTTTGTAGCTTTGGTGATAAACCTCGGCGCCTTTGAGGATTGTAAAGTCACACTAAATCCCCTGGTTGGTATCCATCTTTTTCTGCCTTGATGTCATACTGGTCCTTCATTCGGTCGCTGGCAGCTTGAGTGTTTGTGCGGACTTGTTCATGAATGTCGTCCATTCTTCTCCGTAAGTACATTGCGTAATCTTCCCCGGCCAGATCTTCCCCAGGTTTACTGCCGAACAAGTCACATGGCAGGCGCAACTCACGCCCAAATAAGATGTTCGCAGGATTTTGCCCTGTGGTTTCATGCACGGATGAACGATAAGCCATTAAGAACAGATGAAGATGTCGGTCCCAGTCTCTTTGGTGGTTGGAGACTACCTTCGACAAATATCGGTTGATCGTTCTGTTTATGCGTTCAACCATGCCATCGGACTGCGGATGTAATGCAGTTGTCCTCTTTTTATTAATCCCTAATATCTTACAGATATTCCCCCTGGTCGGAGTGAAGTTCACGTGGAACTCCGATTCGGCATATACACTCCTTGACTAAGGTTTCGGCAACCGTAGTAGCTTCCTGGTTGGGTAATGGATAGGCTTCAATCCATTTGGTGAAGTAGTCCATGACAACCACGATGTATTTATTTCCGTCTTCGCTTTCTGGAAATGGTCCGACCACGTCAATCGCAATGCGCTCCAATGGACTGCCAACGTTGTATTGACGCATTGGAGCTTTTCGTCGTCTATGAGAACCGTTGCTTCCAGCGCAAACCACACATTTCTTGCACCAGTCTTTAACGTCTTCCTTGCAGTTAACCCAATAAAATCACTGGCGCAATCTTTCTAATGTTTTGTTGACTCCAAAATGGCCACCTCCAGATCCGTCATGGATCTCTTTCAGCACGTCTGGAATTCTATTGTTAGGAATAACCAACTGAGTTCTCTTCTCAGTTCCATCGGTATTTTCCACCAAACGCTTTAACAGGCCATCTTCAATCATCATTGAGTCCCATTGCGCCCAATACGATTTTACACTCTGTGAGTGTGGTGAAACTTCTTCCCATCTTGGTTTTCTCTCTTCTGTTTTCCATTCCAGTATAATTTTCAAATTCGGGTCATTTTCTTGGTCTTCGCGTAGTCCATCGGGCTGCCAATTGTCATCGACTACTGTTATTCTGGCAATGGTGGAATGTTTTTCTTCCAGTCGACTACAACGCTTGCACTCATTTTGGCATGGCCTTCTGGACAATGCGTCGGCATTACGATGGCTGATACCCGTCCTATGATCGATTTTGAAATCGTATTCCTGTAGTCTTTCAATTCATCTAGCCACCTGACCTTCAGGATTCTTGAATTGTAGCAGCCATTTTAATGCAGCATGGTCAGTTCTAATCAAAAATCTTCTTCCGTACAAATATTTGTAGAAATGTTCCACGGATTTCACGACCGCCAAGAGTTCTTTTCTGGTCATACAGTAATTCCTCTCTGGTTTTGACAAGGTCTTACTAAAGTAGGCAATAACCTTCTCATGCCCATCTTGTATCTGGGAAAGAACGCCACCAATTCCGACGTTGCTGGCATCTGTGTCTAGTATGAATTATCCTTCAGGTAAAGGATAACTCAAGACGGTTGCGCTTGTCAAAGCATGTTTTAGTTCTTTAAATGCAGCTTTAGAGACCATTTCCCAGATAAATCTTCTTCCTTCTTCAGTAAGCCTTGTCAGTGGCTTGGCTATGTTGGCAAATCCAGGTACATATCGTCGATAATAGGTACACAAACCAAGAAAACTTCTAAGTTCGTGTTTATCCTTAGGTGCTGGCCAGTCTCTCACAGCCTTTATCTTCTCCTGGTCAACTGCAATACCCTTACCGGAAACCACGTGTCTAAGGTAATGAACTTCTCTTTGAAACAGGTGACACTTCTTCGGGCTAAGTTTCAGGTTAGCCTTCCTCAATCTCCGGAAAACCTCTTCCAAATTCTTCATGTGGTCCTCGAATGTCTTACCTACCACAATGATATCGTCGAGGTACACTAAACAGATTTTCCAAGATAGCCCATCCAATACTGTTTCCATAAGTCGTTCAAACGTTGCAGGAGCATTGCAGAGCCCAAACGTCATTACTGTAAATTGCCAGAGTCCTGTACCAATGGTGAAGGCTGTCCTTGTTTTTTGGATCCAAATCCACTTGCCAGTAGCCGCTATTTAGGTCCAAAGTGGAGAAAATCTTTGAGCCAGCTAAGGTGTCTAATGTGTCGTCTATTCGAGGTAGCGGGTAGCTATCCTTCTTCGTCACGTTGTTGAGTTGACGATAATCGACGCAAAATCATGTAGAGCCATCCTTCTTCTTCACTAATACCACTGGTGAAGCCCAAGGACTACTTGAAGGTTCGATTACACCTTCCATCTTCATGTCCTCAATAATTCTTTCGGCTTCCTCACGCTTCGCCAATGGCAGTCTTCTTGCTGGTTGGCGGATGGGTCTTGCGTCTCCGGTGTGTATTTTATGGTGAACTACATTAGTTCTTCCGTTGGCTTTCTTGTCATATTGGAACACATCTTGAAACCTCCCAATTAAATTCTTCGCCTTGGTTCTCTGGTCGGCGGTCAATTCTTCAAACGATGTTGTCAATTGATTGATTAACGTGTCCGGAACTTTCTGAGATGTGTTCCCTGTGGCCTTTACAGTTCGAATAATCGACGACGCTGCCAAGGATTCTCCTCAAATTGTTCCTTTTTTAAGAATAACCGGATAGTTATTTACGTTCATTATCCGAACTGAAATTACCTGGCTGGCTTTGACCAGTGATTTTCCGACAACAACTGCAGTGCCAATTTTGGCATCGTCATTCCTGGGCTCAAGCATAACAATGTTTCCTTCACAGAAACTACCATCTAAATGTGCTTCCAGGATAGTTTCACTTCGTTCTAGGAGGGTGATTTCTTCGGTCATTAGTACACGCACAGCCTTGTGGTCTCGTGGATTTAATATGAGTTCTTCTTCATTGACCATCATCACTCCCTTCTTCAGGTCAAGTTTAAAACCGTGCTTTGTCATTGCGTCCATCCCAAGTATTAATTTATCTTCAACATCAGCTACCAGAGCACGATGTTTAAAGGAGGTGTTCCCAATAGAGATGGTGACATCTACTTCTCCTAATGCGGTAGCTTGTTCTCCCGTCGCTGTGCGTAATCGCCACTTAGTTGGTTGAAGATGCGTCTTGCCAGTTTTCTTCGCCAAGTCAGGTCTAATTATAGTTTTTGTCGCACCCGTATCCAGTAGCATTTTCAGTGGCCTTCCGTTAATAGAGCCATCCACATAGATGCTATTGGATTTATGATGAAGAGATGAGACATAACTGATGGATTGTGGGGCAAACATATCACTTGCAATTCGTCGCACTCTCTCATCTAGATCTTCAATGTTCTCATTCCTCTCAGCATCGATATTTCGCACTCGCGATTGGTTACGTGAAGCTTGTTTAGCAGCTTCATGTTCTAATGCATATGAGAGTGCGTCAATTAAATTTTTTGGACGGGCCAATCGCAATGCTTGCTGAGTTTCGTTGTCTCGAACTCCATAGATGAATGATTGTGTAGCCAAGCATTCCAAAACGCTGTAGGATGTGCGAGACGAACCAAACGGGCTACGTCGACTTCAAATTCTTGCAGGCTTTCTTTTGGATTCTGATACCGATGTCTTAATTGCGTCTGGTATACCTGTTCCAGATGCGCATTTCCATACCGCATATCCAATCGCTTGACTAGCTGGTCGTAGTCTTCTTGTTCTTCTTCTTTCAGCGTTTGCAGGATGTCGATAGCTTCTCCGCGCAATGAGACAGTCAACGCCGTAGCCTTCTCCTCGGACGTCCAATTATACGCTTTTGCGGCCGCTTCAAATTGTTTTAAATAATTCGGCCACGAAGACTTCCCATCAAATTCCGGTGTCTTTTGTGCATTTTTGAAGTAGTATCAGATTTTACTACTTTCCTTTCTTCTAGTAGACTTGGCTTAGCCACACCAGAATTCGGAATTGACGACGATGTAATTTTAGTGATTTTTTCTCGTAATTCTTCTATCCTCCTGTCACACTTTTCTTCTAAATTCTTCAGGTCTTCTTCAGTTTTTCTAGAATTTTCTTCTAATTTTTGTTCTAATGTTCCTGTCAATTCTTCTTTTAATGTTCTTGAATTTTCTGCCAATTCTTCTTTTAATGTTCGAGAATTTTCTTCTAATTTATTCTCTAATGTTCCACAATTTTCTTCCGCCTTTCTAGAATTTTCTTCCAATTTATTTTCTAATATTTTAGAATTTTCTTCTGCTTTTGTAGAACTTTCTATTAATTTTTGTTCTAGTGTTTCGGTCAATTATTCTTTTAGTGTTCTAGAATTTTCATCTGCTTTTCTAGAACTTTCCTCTAATTTTTCTGTCAATTCTCCTTTTAATATTCGAGAATTTTCTGCCATAAGATTTAATTCTTCTTTTAATTTACCAAATTCGGATAGGTCAAATAAGTAATCGTCAGCATTTTCACCAGCAGCGATTAATGCTTGCCGCAGACGAGATTGTAGAACGCTTTTCAGTCCTGTCGTATCTAATTCTCGTTCTTCCAGTTCTCTCTTGAGATCACTTACTTTTAATTCATTTAATTTTATTTGCTTAGTCGCCATTTTATTTATTTTTATTTACACTTCACAGTTATTAACAACCCCACACCTGACACCAATTGTAACGTTTTTATTTATATGGGTGAAGTGTAAAACATAGACAAATATTATTAAATAAAGAATTCGTTTATTAAACGATGAATAATTAAGACCAAATATTAAAAGATAATAAAAACAACTAACACTATGATTAAATAATTATAAACACTAAGAATATTATTAAATACTTAAACACTACGATTATTTATCTAACTAACATATATATCACTACACTTATTTATATAACTACATTTATTTATGTTAACAACTTGTAAACTGTTTATTTATATCACTGAGTTCATTTTTGGTTGCTTGTATATATGAGACTGTCCCTCCGCTTTCTTTCGGCCGGTATTTATACCGCTTATAACATTCTAGAAGACTCGGAAGCGACAATGACCTGTATACAAAGGAATGAGGTCACGGCGTAATTAGCCTCTAGCCGCTGCGGCGCCGGGGATTGCGCCATCGCTCTGGAACGTTCTGTCAGTGGCGGCGTTGTATACTCTTCTCCCAGGGGCGCACGTCACGGTATATTACATATACCCTTCAGAAATACTGTCATTCCTAACAATGAATTGGAAACATCTCGAAAAAGAAAAGAGTAAGATAAAATTTCTTCATAGAATGAGTTTAAAATTAAAAAATCTAAATATAAAGAAAAGGTATAACTAGAATATTTAGTGTAGAGTGTAGCTATAAAAGAAATCTTAAATACAAAATTTATGTAACCAAAAACGGAAGTGGCGAGAGATATTGTGCTGACCGCAACAGATTTTTACCTTCCGTCACTTTTAGGTAAGGAAGGTATTATCTTTGGTCAAAAAATTTAATGAGTTTTTAGTGAATAAGCACGTTTTACGATCCATATAATACGATTTTACAATTTTTACGATGTCTGTATGTATGTATGTATGTGTGTCTGTGTGTGTGTATGTATGTGTATGTGTGTGTGTGTGTGTGTGTGAGAGAGAGAGAGAGAGACTGTGACGAAAGTTTCGGATCGCATAACTTCAATACCACGATTCCAAAAAAAATGTTTTCATGGAATTTATACAGAATACACAGGATTGACGGAAGGTATTGTGCTGGCCACATCAGATTTTTTTTCTTTATGTAGTAATTTTTACCTCTAGCTAAGAGAGGTATTGGATTCATGCTAAAAATCGCAAATTCAGATTTTAATGAATACGCACGTTTTAAGGTCCCTCCAATTCAATTTTAACATTTTGACGATGATGTCTCTGTGTTTTTGTTTGTATGTGAATGTGTGTATGTGTGTGTATGTTGGAAGGACGAGTTCTCAAAAACTATAAGACTTAATATATGTTTAACTACGTATTTCTCAATCTGACATTAATGGGAAGAGTTGAAAAGATTTTAGTAGCATTTGGACAACGGGAAGTATAATATATAAAATAATATGTTGTAATAAATCTCACAGCCCAAATATTGCCATGGAAACGAATTGAAAAATGAAAATGTTTGTGACAGATAAATGTCAGTGTCAGAAATCCGGAGACATTACTGAAGACTTCTTCTGGGAAGTACATACACATTATTTCTTATTGTATTAATAGTTAAATATTTAAAATTATAGTTATATTACATATATCCTTTAGAAATACTGTCAATCCCGACAATGAATTGGAAACATCTCGAAAAATTAGAAGAGTAAGACAAAATTTCTTCATAGAATGAATTTAAAATTAAAAATCTAAATATAAAGAATAGGTATAAGTAGAATTTTTGGTGTAGAGTGTAGGTATACAAGAAATGTTACATAATACAATAATTATGTAACCAAAAACGGAAGTGGCTAGAGGTATTGTGCTGACTACAACAGATTTTTTTTGTAAGTACATGTGTTTTAATTGTTATTCAATCATTTATACATTTGGTAGTCATATTACTCCAATCTATCATTTTAAATAAAAAATTAAATTAGAATCTGCATTTATTTATTTGTGTTTTCTTCATTTTGCTATAATATTCTAACAATTAAATAAATACCAAATTTCCAATTTTATACTTAAATGTAAATACATTACTACAATTATAAATAAATATATTAAAATTTAGCGCCAAATTTTGTAACTAGATTATTAGTTTGTCACAGTGTAGTTAGTTTTCTTAAAAAATAAAGTATAGGTACATCAAATTTTCAAGATAACAGCAAAGAAAACACAGCCTAAATATTATACGCGGGAAACATCTAGAAATGAATAGAAAAAAATATTAAGAAGGCGCCCAAATTAGTTGGATGAATACAAGACTTATCATACTACAGTATTATCTGACAACTTTATAAAAGTCGAAAGGAGAAATAAATAAATAAATATATATATATATATATATATATATATATATATATATATATATATATATAGTGAAACCCCTCTTAACGGACACCCCTTTAAAGCGGACACCCCTCTTAACGGACAGGTTTATCTGAGTCCCGGCCTTGGGACTGAGGAATCAATGAATATATAACCCCTCCATAGCGGACACCCTCTATAACAGACACGGACAGCTTTCTGCGCCCCCGCCGGACGATTTTATACGTAAATCAATCCCTCTATAACGGACACTGAGTGCTGTTAGCTCTAGGCATTGGGGTTGTACAACTGGACTGATTAGACTTCTAGGAATTCTTTCTTCCTATGAAACGCCCTCCTCTACCTCTCGCTGGCCATCGTTAGGTTCAATTCGAGTGCATATAGATTCGTCCATCGTTGTGAAATATGTCTCCTTCCAAAGTACGTCGAAAGTCGTTATCGTTGAAAGAAAAGATGGGTATGATTAAACACCATGATAAAAATAAGAGTTCGTTGCGTGTTTTGGCAATGAATCTAAACATATACGAGTACATGCTCAATTTAATTGTAAGATGGAATTTTTTCTAAGTTTACAACACCTATTTGTTTGGGAGGAGGTAGAATAGTGCTAACATTACATGATGGAGGGACCTTTCTAAAACGGACACCTCTCTATAACGGACAAAAACTGGGGTCCCATCGGTGTCCGCTATAGAGGGGTTTCACTATATATATATATATATATATATATATATATATATATATATATATATATATATACCGTGTGTCTGTCGTAAAGGTGTACATAGGAGATTAACATGGGAAATTAGTTTTTTGCAATTCCCTGCTCACCTAATTATTTTGAGCAAAAACGCGTGAAATAAAAGGGCATAAAATCCTGCATCTAAATCAATAAACAGAATTAACTTTACATGCTTTATAACGACAGAAATTAAATATGAAAATGTCGAAAATTACGTTGAAAATATCGATAGCCATGGAATTGAACAAAAAATAAATAAATGCTTGACGTTTTATCTGTCACAACGTAAGTTAACTTATTTGACATTTCTAACAATTTGATTTGGACAAATATAGTTAAGTATGACAATAACAGAAATATTAGATTAATAAATAAAGTTAAAAAATACAGTTTTGTTTAAATAATATGAATTTATTAAAAATTTAATATTTTGCAACATAATATTTTCAAGCAAGAAAAGTTTTATAATTAGTAAACGAATAACAAGTAATTATAATTTAAAGATAGTAGTTACAATAAATATTCAAATGCAGCACCATTTTGGACAAGACAATAACCTAATCTATTGTAAAACGACCTTTGTACATTAAATAGTTGCCGCTGAGTTATACGATGACATTCATTAAATATGGCATCTCTCAGATCATTTATCTTTTTGTGGCTTTGTTTATAAATTTGATTTTTTAAGTGACCCCATAAAAAAAAGTCACATGGAGCAAGATCTGGAGATCTAGCAGGCCAGTTAATAATATCCCCTCGTCTAATCCAGCGCCCAGGAAATGCCAGATTCAAATATTCCCTAACGTTTCTGTCATAGTGTGCAGGACATCCATCGTGTTGGAACCAGACCTCTCGATCTGGGCGCACAACATCGTCTATTGCAGGACCAATTTCGTTTTGTAGCATCTCCAAATAATTTTCCGTATTTAGATTGCCACGTATTTCAAAAGGACCAATTATGTGATGACCTAAAATTTCAGCCCACATATTAACTTTCTGGGGCTACTGTGTCCTTGTTGAAATACTAATTCTAGAATTTTCTATTGCCCAACAACGTGTATTTTGGGTATTGGGTTCACTATTTAACTTGAAAGTGCATTCGTTGGTAAAACAAATGGACGATAAAAAAGTTTGATCATTATTAGCCCGGTTCTGCATATCTTCGCAAAACACTCTTCTACTTTCTTCATCGTATGGGAAAAGTTCTTGGTGACACTACATTTTATAAGAATAATACGAAATTATTTTTAAATATTAAGTATGATGCTGTGATGAACTCACAACTCATTTCCAATACATCTAATACTACAGAAGGGGTTTACACTTATCATTCCTAACACTTTTTCTTCCAGCAAGGCACGTTCTTCTGCTCGTCCTACATTCTGATAACGCGGCTCACGTGTATTTTTTGAAGACATACTAGCAGTGTTTTCAAATTTTGTCACAAATTTAGCAATTGTAGTTGCACTGGGAATCGGCCGATCCATAAACTTAACGGAAAATAAATCACACACTTTGCGGTAACTATTACCTCCATAAAAATATTTTATTATGAAAACACGCTCTTCATTAGTATAAATATTCATTTTTTAATATCAGACAACAAAACCAGAGACAAAATCAAATTGTCAGAAACGTCAAATAACTTATTTGACAAATAAAACGTCAAGCTTTTATTTATTTTTTGTTTAATTCCATGGCTATCGATATTTTCAACGTAATTTTCGACATTTTCATATTTAATTTCTGTCGTTATAAAGCATGTAAAGTATTATTTTTTATTTGATTAGTTCGCATATTTGACCTATGAGGGTAGCCTAGGTATAAAGAGTGCTGCGCATTCGATTGCGATGGACTTTCTTTCTGTTTTTCGACCGTGAGAGTCGACCGAGGACTTTCTTTCTGTTTTTCGACCGTGAGAGTCGACCAGGACTTTCTTTTTGTTTTTCGACCGTGTAGAGTCGACCGTTGAGCTTGGCTTGCGGAGAAAGTCAAAATGGCGCAGCTAAGAGAATTCTAGTGAAATATTTTGTCTATTTCTTTTGTTCCTATTTTTTTTTTTTTAATTTGAGTTTACTGGCGTCAACCATAGCAGCAATGGGTGAGTTACTCGAATCTTATTTGTAGTTTTTTTATTTGTTGAGGTTATTTTTTTGTAAAGCCATGTGGTTTTCATTTTGGGTTGGCCCAATTGTTTGTAGTTCGAGTAACTCTACCATGATGTTGGTGTGGTTTGTGGGACAATTTGTTAGTTTACTTTTTTTGTAGAAGATTAAATTTCATGATTTTATTGTAAATTTTTTTATCATGCTTACTATGTTTTTCACTAGACTTCTCTCAGCTGTTCTCCTATATTTTTTTCTTTTTGGCTTCTTAGATTAAATTTAATTTTCAAAATTTGTATAGAGTCTTACGCTACCGTGGAAGTATTTTTTAGTAATATTCTGTTTAAATTATCCCGAGCTTATTTAATCGGTTAAGGCTCCAGTTCCCTGGGTCATCGCACCCATTCAATTTTGTTTTATTCCTTTTTTAGTAATATTCTGTTTAAATTCTTCCCTAGCCAAATTACTCGTGATGGCTCTAGGTCATTAGGGCTAATTTTTTAACTCTTTCATTTTGTATTTGCCATTTTTGTATTTATGCGTAAATTTATCCCTTCACTGCCCTATCCTCAATCCTTCCTGTCTGAACGTGGTGTGATTGGTTAGATTGGCGGCCATCTTTGAGTTATCCTGTCGGATTACGGCTTGGACGTGTTCCCCTTGAGAGCTGGATTTATTTTCTACGCTTTTTATTTTTTGTCGTGATTCACAAATCTTGTGTTGAGTATACTTTTTTTTATTGTTGATTTGGCACGAGCCGAGCGGAAAAATCACAGTTTGGACTAGCTTCCCCTTTTATAACTGGATATATTTTTCGACGCTTATTTTTTTTCGTGCAAATCTATTTTGGAGTATATTTTTTTTGTGATTTGTCACGAGACCAGCGGGAAATGTGTTCGCCAGGATAGTAGATTATTCGAGCGCGGTTTTTAATTTTATTGTAGTTTTTTTATTGTTGCTTTGCCGCGCTTCTTATAATTTTTTTTTTTTTTGACTGCAGTCGAACCCCTTCCAGTTTCCCCTTTGTTGTGTCCCATTCATTGATTTTTTTTATGAGTTTAAGTTTTGAAATAATTTTGTATAACGGCTGACGGGGTATAGAGCGCCCTTAAAGTTTTTGTGTTTTATTTTTGTAATACTCACGTCCTTCAGACGATTCTGTCATCCCATTCTCGTTCGAGATACTGGGGTTTATTTTTTGTAGGGACAGTAGCGGCTTTGGTGGTGGTGACTGGCCCTTTGGCTCGGACTTTCCAGCAGCTTCTTGGCAGTCCTAGCGGAGGAGATAGCACCTGGACCCGCCTAAACCTTTTCTAGGTTTAAGGCCAGGCTAGACCGAGTAAGAGCTCACCATTCCACCGCGGTGGGAGATTTTTCGCCGTACCTGCGAAGGGCCTTTGCCCCACAGTCGCATCAGCTCTACCAGGCCACCTAAAGCTTGTCGCCGAGGTCCCTCCCCGTTCTGCAACAGCGGCGTCCTGGCCAAGGGCTCGGTCACTCCCCAAAGTGGTTCCCCAGCAGTAGCTAGGAGGCGTTCTGTACGGCCGTCATCAGTTAGTATTTTTTTTGTCAATTTCTAAATTTTAACTGTGCCTTTAATTAAACTCATTCATTTTTATTTGTTGTTGTTTTCCTTCCTTGAGTACACCTTCTCAAGGGTTTACCCTTTTTCAAGGTGTTGGCGCCCGAATATTAATTTTGTGGTAGTAAATTTTTTGCACAGGCGTTGGCCTGAGTCAGTTTTTATTTAGTTGGGCTACATCAACCACAAGGTTAAAATTCGAACCCCGACCTCTGCTTCCGCTACAACCCGTGACCTGCCAGTGCATTTGTGTGCGACACCGGTAAGTAGCCCTTAGCAAGTGTCACAATATGTATATATATATATATATATATATATATATATATATATATATATATATATATATATATATATATACATTTTAACAATATCTAACATAGAACAGTTAATAGAGCCACACAATTAGAATTTCATAAAAATACAAATCAAGTTTTTTACCTCCCGCTATCCTTGGTAAGGGATCTTGCTAAAAATCGCATATCGACATTTTGGTAATTGTCCACGTTTTAAGGTCCCTATAACCCAATTTTAACATTTTCACAATGATGTCTGTGGGTGTGTATGTGTGTGTGTGTATGTGTGTGTGTGTGTGTATGTGTGTTTTATAGATCAGAGCACACGATAGTTATGGGTTTAGAATAATTTTAAAGCAAAGCAATACACTGGTGGCAATGGGCTATGGCGATTGCTTCGGCTTCCAATCTTCAGAAGAACGTCATGAAATGGTATGCAAATTAAATAAAACCATATATGGACTAAAGAGAAATGTATGCTTGATAGGAGTTCTTATTTTGAATACATATTTAAATATAGGTATATAGTGCAAGTGTTAAACTATTTACATTTGTATAATGTGAAACTATACGGATATGTGTTCTTATAGGTACGTTGACGATATATTGAGCTTCAATAATGATATATACAAAAATTAATTAATTAAAATGCAAATTTGAGAATAATTTCCAGTATGGTTAGTTTTTAGTTTATGACCAGTACACATATTTTTGGATGTTGGTATAAAAAAAACTATAACAGAAAAATATTGAAAGTGCAGACAATTTTTTTTTATGAGTTCAAGATTCGGCCATACTTTGGAACTATATTTTTTTAACAATTTACAAGTATTAAAATACAGTAAATCTTTTTTGACTAGATAAATAATTGCAGGAAAATAACGGAGGAGAGGAGTAAAGATGGAATTCATAGACATTTCCTCGACTCATCCTTCATTCATCCTTTCCGAATGATGAGTCGAGGTTGAGTGAAGCCTCTAATCATAAATGAAATTCATAAACGTCAGTACTGAGTCACTCACTCTAGTCTGAGTGGAGTATGAGGAAGAGATTTCTTTTTTTTAGGAAAATTAGGTTTTAAAAGTCGGCTTAGCTACTCTGACAAGAATATTTTGAGACAATATTTAACAAAGCAGTGCAAAATAATTATTGTTAAGAATGAGTTAAATGAATAGACAAGTATTTAGTTTAGAAAAAAAAATGAATCTAAAACAACTAATCAAAAAATACCATTCTATAATTGAAAGTAAGAAAAGCTGATTTTATTAATCAGTGCCAAAAAAGGAAAACATGGTCCCAAATTACTAATGAATTCAATTCATCGAATATAAATACACAAGTAAGTGGTTACACCGTGTGCGATATCACATGTTTAATATCAAGTTTAATTTTACAAAGAAGTACAGATCAGTTAAAGAAATGCTGGGATAACATGAAAACGCGTAGAAAGCAAAAATTGGCAACAAGTAAAAGGTTTATGATGGCTACTGGAGGAGGTCCATTACAATCTCCTCCAAAACCCGACGATATTGACGATATATTAGAAACCATCAATATAGAAATTGAAAATGTGTTAGATAGTGACACACTAGAAAATGGGAATGAACACACTAGTACTCTCATTTAAAGATAATATCCGAACATTAGAAAGTATAATATTATAAACTTCTAGTAATATATAAATAATATCTGAAATAATTATTGTATGAAACGGATACTAACGATAACGTTGAAGTTGAAATTACTGAAACTATTAGTAAAACTCAAGATATCTATCCGAGAGGAATGCATCAGAAAGTAATTCAAAGAAAAACTGTATACCGCGAAGAATAGCAATAGAACACGATTTAGGAACGAAGTTAGAAAGAAATAATAGCATATGATGAAGAACTGAATAAACAAAAAATAAAAACAAAAACGTTACTTAAAAATTTAAATGAAGATGAAATTAAAGAAATAGTTTAAGTTTAGAAATAATTTTATTAGCTATAATTTAAAGTACGTTATGTTCAATTTTTAACAAGAAAAATAAATTTAATTATTTTGAAACGTTTTTTTTTTTGTTATTGGAAGTATCTTTCTATAAATGCAGTTCTTGCAATATTTCCACGAACATTTTCTAATATTTCCACCAAATTTTCATTGTGTTCATCATTATCATCACTAAAATGTATTTCCACAATAAAATCTTAGATACTATGTAAAGCAATATTATGCAGTACAGCAATTGCTGCCACTATTTTTATAGAATTGTTTATTTTATACAATATTTTTTATGATATACTACGAAATCTTTGTTTCTACATTCCAAAACATCTTTCCACCACGTTTCATGTACTGCAATGCCGTAAATTATATCGCCTTTCTGCTCTGGTTTGAGGATTTAGAAAAGGAGTAAAAAGAAAAAGTAATTAACGATAACCACTATCTCCAAGCAATAATCCTGGTAATAAATTATTTTCAAAACGAAATTTAACAAAACTATTATGAAAAATTCTGCTATCATGTGTAGAGCCAGGCCATCGAGTAACTAAATCAAATATTTCCCCCCGCAATCCCAGAACTGCTTATACATTGATAGACATCCATCCTTTCCTATTTCGATATAATAATAATAGTAACATCTGGAGTTCCCCAAGGTTCACACTTTGGTCCAATATTATTCAATCTATTTATTAACGATGTAACTACTTGTTTTTAAAATTCAAACTTCTTATTTTATGCAGATGATTTAAAAATATTCAAAACTATAACCAGTGTAAAGGATTGTGATGACCTACAACGGGATTTAGTAAATTCTATTTTTATTGCAGAAATAACTACCTGTCACTTAACATTGATAAGTGTTATTTTGTTAATTTTACTAAAAATTATATATTATATTATATTAATAAATTTTCCATACAATCTTAATAAAAGTCCATTAAAAAAAGAATCTATTGTTACAGATTTAGGAATTGTTTGATCCAAAATTACTACATAACTTCCATATAGATTTTATGATTAAACACTCTTACCGAATACTTGGTTTTGTATTACGTACTTGTAAAAGTTTTACTGATTCATTTTCTATTATTTGTCTATAATAACGCTTTTGTACAATCTAAACTAGAACATAGATCAGTGATTTGGGACCCAGTGTACAAAAAGAACATACATTTAATAGAAAATATTCAAAAAAGATTTGTGAATGTATTATGTGCTAAATTTAATTTAGATATTCCTAATTATGATGCTAGACTTCAACATTTTAACATAAATAGCCCTGAGAACAGGAGAGTTTTATCAGACATGACATTGTTTTATAATTTTTTTAACTACAACAAAAACTGCAGTTCATTTTTACAATATTTTAATTTACATGTACCTCAAAAAACAACTCGATCTAGTTCCCTTTTTCACCTACATAAAGCTACTACTAATAACCATAAAAATTCTCCCATTAATAAAATAATGTTAACATACAACAATAGTTTCAGTCACAGACATTTTTCATATAAATTTCATGACATTTGAACGGGAAATATTGAAGTCTTGCTCTATTAATAATTAGCTAATCATGTATGTTAGTGTTTTAATTTACATGTACCTCAAAAAACAACTCGATCTAGTTCACTTTTTCACCTACATTAAGCTACTACTAATAACTATAAAAATTCTCCCATTAATAGACTAATGTTAAAATACAACAATAGTTTCAGTCACATAGACATTTTTCATATAAATTTCATGACATTTAAAAGGGAAATATTAAAGTCTTGCTCTATTAATAATTAGCTAATCATGCATGTTAATGTTTTAACATTTATTTGTTGTACTCATAGTTTTTCTCAATTTTTTATTATTTATTTTTTCGTTGTGGTACCTATCCTATTGCATTGTAATTTACTTTCAATATAAATTTATTATTTAGTGGAAACCTATAACTGTTGGTTTTCCAAATGTACCTAAATAAATAATTATGGGTGTAGACAATACAACCAGTAACTCCAGGAAAGCCAGCTTATTGATAAAATATTTTATGGTTTCTGCGAATTGCATCATTAGGTTGAAATTTTATAAATTGCCGAAATTTATTAGACAGGATTTTTAAAACTTTCTTAATAAATCTTCATGTTGACGACTGACTGATTGATATTAAATCTCCGGAAACTCTCTAATATTCAAATAAAACATTAGATTAACTCTTAAATTAAAAAAAAAACTTATTATAATACCGGATAGCTACCGGTTGCATAAAAACGTAGAGCTGTACATAATTTTAATATTGGAGGAATGGGTAAACCTCGATAATTCGGATTTTCTCTATTTCCGTAAACCAATGGCAATAGAATATTCTGAATAGTTTCTCCGGAAAATCTAAATCTTTCTTTGAGCTCTGTATTAGAACATATTTCCAATGGATTATTTTGGTTTCTAATATACATACAATGAATAATGCTTTCAGATTCTGTCAAATGAATAATTTCAGTAAAATGACATTTTATAATAAAAGTCTTACTTTGGAACATATAAATAAACGTCTTCTTCATTAACATAATCTATAAATTCATAAAAATCAAAATTTTAATTCATTTATAAATTATTTATATGTTAAGGAAAACTCAAGGTATTAGTCCCCTCCAGTCGAAATTTTCCCCAAAGCATACTTATGTTGTAAGTGTGAGGTAGCCATCAAATATCTACGTATTCCAAACTGTCATTTTGAGTTGATTATGAGTGGAGTATGAACTGAGGTAAAAGACTTCCTCAAATGTTTATAAATTTGAAATCGTCACTTTGAGTTTGGGTTTAATCAAATATGTAGGTATGTTTTGATTTTAAGAAAATCTTATCTTTCGACGACAATTCTCTGTAACTTTTTACGGAATTCGATGTTATTTTCCTACAATTAAAATTTGGCCAAATCATGACCAAACTATTTTACTATCATTTTATCTGTGACCTGTTACTAGTCAGTAAATAATGTTCAGCGATCAAGTGTACTTATTTAGTAGAAATTAGGAACCTTATTCAGCGATTAAATTCCTATTAAATACGCCAATTGTTATTAACTTTGTAATAATCTTTCTGTTAATGACTTAGTAATAAATATAAAAATAGCTTAATCAAGAAATAATGTTTGATAAATGCTTATCTTTAAAGTGAGTGATGTTATAAAAGCAGTTATAATTCAAGATTGTGTTTGTAATAAGAGTAACAACTAGAAACTTTGTGTTTGTAATAAAAGTAACTAAAATGAAGAACATAAGCATATCTTTCTTCGTAATTTTGTTCGCAGTTCAAGTAAGAGAAGTGTTATTATTATTTTTATTATTAAGTATTATTATTTTTACAAAGTACCTGCGAACTCTTTTATTTATTTTTTTAATTTAAAATAAATTTAATTTTAACTCGTTTTAAAATATCTTTTAATTTCAAAGATATTATTTTTTACCTCTAGCTTCACGAAGTATGACAGATACACTAATGAGCTAAAAAATCGCATGACGAGATTTTAATGAATAAGCATGTTTTAAGGTCCCTATAATTAATCCGAATTTAATATTTTCACGATAATGTATATGTACGTACATACATTATGTAAGTATGTATGTATAAAGAGTAATAATTACTCTTATTAGTAATGTGCCACTGAAAAATTCCCGCAAATAATTTCTTTATTCCCCAGGAAAATTCTCAGATATTTCTTCAATCACGATTTGCAGAATCAAATACCTTGACTATTTTCCCGGATTTTTTTAAAACTCTACTACGTTAACAAACATTGTGGCGCTTCGTAATGTTTAAAATTCCTTGGGAATTTTTCAGAGAATTTGTCTGAAAACTTTCCCGGGAATTTTATCGTTCAATTTCGTGAATTGACCCATCACTATATGTGGTTGATATTCATGCGTCATATGGGATTTTTTTTATTATTACTCTGACTCTATAAAGATTTTAGGATGTCTTCAAACTTCCTATAACATACAGACTGGCCAGAATATTCTTATTTTAATTATCAAGTAAAAGACCATCAATTTTAAAAACCCATTAAAAAGTTATTTAGAAAAGTTGCTTATAATTTAAATTTAACCTCAATACAAAAAATTTTCAAATTGTTACTTTTTATTTTTGGTACCAAAAACAACAGTAAAATTAAACAAAGATTTTAATGCTTTATAGCTATTCTAAATAACATTTTTGTTCCTTTTCAATTTTGTAGTACTTTTCATATAAATGTTCAAATTTAACCAAAAATAATTACATTTTATGTCCATAAATCATAATAACCATGCTGTCAGGGTAATAATTTAACAAATAATGACCAAATGATTATGAGTTGTTGCTGCAGTAATATTGTCACGAAATTAATATTGAGATAAACCTAAAAAATAAGCAGAACATAACATCCCTACTTCGTAAATTTAAATAAAACTTTCTTATCTGTAGTTCGGAGAATATTAAAAAATTGTACACATTAAACGTTGAAGGCACAAGGGGAGTTAAACAGACAATGATGCCTTCATTCAACGTACACTTCTCGTACGAGAAGCCCTTGTACAGTACACTATTGTCCTCATGCATTATTGTCCTTTAACACCATGATACCGTAATTGCTATATAAAAATTATATCTGTGGATTTTTTAGTAGTTTGAAGTTATAAAGTGTTTTTTTTGTAACATTAAAAATAATAAAAAAATACCCATAAGCTCTACCAAAATAAATGACACTATATATCTCATTTTCATGATAGATACTCTCCTTATACACTCTGTTATAATAATATTTATAATAACAGAACCATATACCTATTACTTTTAATACTGTACCTAAAAATATTTTCAGGGTGTATTCTCCCGAACAATTCAAGATGTCTTAGAAGACTTCCAATATGCCTTTGATGAAACCCATCAAGAAATTAGCAGACAACAATCTATAGCCCACACTGAAGGCCGGAGACAAATTCAACAAATTAATGAGTATAGCGTATTGAGCTCTCGGAACATTCAGTCCATGTTGGAATCTGCCACTAGGGACCTAGCTTATCAAGTTAGAATGACCTTAATAGAAGCTGGTTTGATTGGCCAGGAAGAAAGAGTTGAACACTGTTTGACAAAAGAGGGATCTGATGTCAATATACTAATTCAACAATCATTTGCCTTGAGAGATGTCTGCAGCGGACTTGCAGAGAAAGAAACTGGAAAACTAGAAAATATCTGGAATCCATTCCATGAGAAACATAATCAGCTGCATAGCAGTGTTGAATCTGTGAAGGAAAGGTGCAGTGGTAGTGTAACGCCTAACAACATGCAAGATTGTTTGATACAAAATCTTTACATTCTCCAAAGACCTCATGTTGCAAATATGAACAGATCTATGGCCGAAATAATATCACTTAGTCTTGAATTTGTACTAAAAGTCGAATATTACATTGCGGACTGTACTTCAGTTGCACAAGAAAAGATCAAAAATTATAGGTTGCCAATTATTGATGAGTTTAAGAACTGCGTACTTCTAGTTACTCAAAATTAATTTAAAATATATTGTTTAATAATAATTAGAAGCAAAATATTTATGTATGTAGTATTATGTTGTTATAAATAAATGATAAATATTCCTCTGATCAGTAACTTTATAAATCTATAAATATATCCAAAAACTTTTCTACTTCATTGTGTAATATCGCGAGTTATCTGATAATATCTCCTATGTGATTTTACCTTAAGTTTACGCTAGACTTTTAAAATGCAATATAAAAAGTCATATAGAATCCATATCTTCTAATAATTCATTTTCATTAAAATTGGCAGATAGGAGCTATTGCCAGGTCATCGGTGATATGTAACTAATTAACTATACATATTTATATATTCTTCATCCCATCTATGTGTGTTTGATCATTTGTTCATTATTTCTCTTATTATTTTACTTTCTAAACCCACATTACAAAATTACTTTTAAAACAAATTTTCTACAGACCCTCAAATATATGCATAATTCGTATGTTATTATCAAACATTCAATTAAAATCTAATTAATAAAAAGTAAGTAAAAAATGTACATAATTCTATTCAAATTGAAATTAAAAACTAAATTACTTAGTTACTTTAATTTTCTAATGCAGAAACAACAATTTCTGTAAACAATTAAATTAAAATACATAAAGCGATGTACGATTTCTCAAATTCTATAAGACTAAAGACCTGTGTAACTACGGATTCCTCAATCTAACTGTAATGGGAAGAGTTGAATAGATTATGGTAACAATTGGAATTAGTAGTATTTTAACAAAAATCTTCTAAATATTATTTTTTGAATATTTATGTTATTACAAATATTAAAAATCTGTTGTGGCCAGCACAATACCTCTCGCCGTTTTCATTTTATATTGCATAGGGCGCGAGCAATTATGTGACTTTGTTGGCCTTGGCAAGCAGATGTGGGGGCCCGTGTCAGAATGAGAGCTAGTAATATACATAGGTGTCAAATATCATAAGTTTTCATTCGAAACATTATGAAATATTAACCTTGACTGGTTTATTCATCTATGAAAATTGTTTGTATATCTTTCAAAAAAAGGATACATTATTATGCAATAAAGATTTACATCATTTTAATACTAGGGGGAAAAATGAATTAAGAACTCCTTTTACTAAATTAAAAATTGGAAGTCACGCTCCAAATTGTTTAGGAGTTAAATTATTTAATAAATTACCTATAAATATAAAAGAGGTAAAAACTATCAAAAATTTTAAACAAAAACTAAAAAATTACCTCATAGAGAGATGCTTCTATGATCTGAATGAATTTTATATGAATAACTTGTAATATCTGTATGATAAATCATTTTATTGTATTTTAAACTATGTTGACGCTTCCTATAAAATGTAAATATTTTCTAAAGGAATAAAGATGTATTATTATTATTATTTTCCAAATCCATGTGGATTATTTTCCTCGACAAGTATATTCCATACTGCTCGCGCCATATAAGTACACACAAATAATTGAAATTGTTTCTCTTCTTTCGTTCTATGAGTGATTTTATCCTACTATTCTAATATGTTCAAAATTCTTCAAATTCATTGACGGTATTAGCGGTATTTCTTAAGAATATATGTAATATTAACATACCTGTAATTTAAATACATAATTAATTAATAATACAATAATATATATTAAATGTACTGATACCTCCCAGAAAAATCTGACACTGACATTTTGCATTTATTTGTCAATTACAAAAATTTAAATATCGCAACTGTTTTTCGGGCAACGAGATTTATTACAACATATTATTCTATATTATTATATACTCTCCAAACCTATACGAGATATAATAAAAAATTTGAATGTGTCCGATTGAGAATTTAATTATCTTTAATATTTGTAGTAACAAATTTTCAAAAAATAATATTTAGAATTTTTTCTGTTAGAAACTACCACTTCCGGTTATCCAATTGTTACCAGAACCTATTCAACTCTTCCCATAACTGTTAGATTGAGGAATCCGTAGTCAAACAGGTCTTTAGTCTTATAGAATTTGAGAAATCGTGTCTCCAACAACCTCACACACACACACACACAGACATCATTGTAAAAATGTTAAAATCGGATTCTATGAACCTTAAATCGTGCTTATTCAATAAAATCTGGATATGCGATTTTTAGCATGAATCCAATACCTCTCTTAGCGAGAGGTAAAAAACAAAGTTCTCTGCCCGACACATTTAAAAAATGTATTATACCTTCCATAGATTTAAAGATATAGATATATAATCTATAAAATAATCTGTTGTAGTAAATCTCACAGCCTGCTCACATCCCAAACATCTCCATGGTAACTACTTGAAAAATTAAAATGTCTGTAATTGACAGATAAATGTCACTAATGTCAGTGTCAAAAATTCAAAGATAGTACTAAAGGCATTTTCTGGGAACGATATTTAATATTTCTTATTGTATTATTAATTATACATTTCAAATTATAGGTATATTACATGAACCCTTCAGAAATAACGCCAATCCCGTTAATGAATTGGAAAAACCTCGAACATTTAGAAGAAATGGAGAAAACTTGCTCATAGAATAAATTTAAAATTATAAAAATACGTAAATATATAGATTAGGTGTAATTAGATTTTTTTGTGTGTACAAGAAATGTTAAATACAATACTTATATATACCACAATGGAAAGAGCGCGAGAGGTATTGTGATGGCCACAACAGATTTTTTATATTTGTGTACTGGCATATAAGACAACTTTTGAAATTCGGGTAAAAGCTCCGGCATTTTGCAAATGTTTATCTTTACATATTATGATACAATATCTACCGTGATTGTAAATACTACTGAACTAAACCACAATCATAACAGTTTTGGAGCGTCTAGTTAAATTTATTACCATAGTAAATTTAATTATGTGAACAAATTCTAATGTTTCCAAGTTCTTGACATTAAAATCATTGCTGTCAATAAAATCGCATTGCATTTGTTAAATTTTTTGAATTTCCTTTAGAAGTAAAATTTAATTATAGATTAATTTGTTTTATGAAACCGGACCTTAGTATTTTATTTGTTACCCACTTGTAAACTTCATTTACCGGTTTCAGGATACAAGCCTTTGTTTACAAGTACAAATGTAGGCTGGTAACTAAGTAATAACTGTATCTGTTCGGTAATATTATTACTATACTGACATGTCAACAACAGTCTACAAAATGATAATAAAATAAAAGTATAATTGTATAATGCTCTTCATTAAATACATACAGATAACGTTAGTTGTTCTCAACTTGATTTACTTTATTTTAAAATAATTAATATGAGGCATACAGAACATTTTAATATTTGTCATATATCAAAATAATTGTTCTGTTTATCACAGCATTCTGAAAATAGCATTAATAAAAAAAAATATATATACATATATATATATATATATATATATATATATATATATATATATATATATATATATATATATATATATATAGGGTGTCCCTTAACTTGGTGCACAAACTTTAAGGGCATATAATACTGATCAAAATGAGTAAAAAAAGCTCAGTCAAAATGTGTCCGATCTTTAATAGTTTCCCAGATATAACGCAGTGAAAAATGAGTTTTTACGAGATTTACCTTTGCTATCTCGAAAACTATAAGAATTACGATTTTGATTAATTGAACTTTTTGTTTACCTTTGAGAGGTAATCTTAGATGGCCTTTTGTTATTTTATAAAAATCAAAAGTGAAATGTTGTGGCGACCTTGGTCAATATTTAATTTTCATATAACTACGTAACTATAAGAAATTGAGAAAAATGTTTCATATAAAATTTTATTGTTTTTTATAGTCTTTTTACTGACATAGACAAAATTTTATTCGATCGCTATCTTTGTCAGTTTTTCTTAGATTTTTCGCTTTTCTCGGAAACAGTTGAAGATCATTCCTATGTTGATGAAGCTTTTTTATTCATTTTGGTCAGTACTATATGCCCTTAAAGTTTTTGCTCGAAGTTAAGGGACACCCTGTATATATATATATATATATATATATATATATATATATATATATATATATATATATTTTATTCTCTATATCAATGACCTATACAATTTTCTGAAACCAAACAAATGTATCCTGTTTGCCGACGATACGACTTTACTTTCCAGTCATTCTAATATGGATATACTAAAAAAACAAGTTGAAGACACAATTAACAATGTTGAGCACTGGTTTGCATCACATAACTTGAAACTAAATGCATCAAAAACTCAAAGTCTCACAATCTCTAACAACCTAAAGAACAGAAATGGTCAATCTGTCAGACTTCTTGGTATGGATATTGATGATGGCCTTACAGGACATTCCCAAATAATTAAACTTTGTGCAACTCTATCAAGTACTATATACCTATTTAGAAGGCTTAAGAACATGTGTCAAGTTCCAGTTTTGCGTATGGCCTATTTCGCTCTTTTTCATAGTCACTTAAACTACGACATCTTACTCTGGGGTAATTCGACACACGTAACCAAAATATTTATATTGCAAAAAAAGATTGTCAGAGAGATTGCTAATGTAAGCCCTACACATTCATGTAAAAACCTTTTTATTGAGTTAAGGATAATGACTTTGCCTTGTCTATATATTTATGCAACATTACTTGAAATTCACACGAACCAAGATAAATATCTAAGGAACAGTGATGTACATAGCCATAACACTAGATCAGCAAATTTATTAAGATTAAATAAATTTAAGAACAAACGCTCCGAAAGAAATTCTCTTCAACTAAAATTTTATAATATTTTACCTCATCATGTTAAGGCACTTTCCAAGCCTAAATTTAAAAATGTTGTCCGTAACTACTTAATAACAAATAGTTTTTACACTTTTCAAGAATATATGGATACCCCCCCAAATATTATATGTATATAACGTGCATATCTATGTATCTGTATTTGAAACTGACGTGCCATAATTGTATCTCATGTACAAAAAATGGTTGAAATAAATTATTATTATTATTGAGAACATCATTTTCTAAAACCGATAATCTATTGAACAAACCACGGATGCTATGAATCAACATTTCTACGTATGTTAAGAGCTATTATTGATTTTAATATTTGTCACATGTCAAAATAATTGTTCTGTTATCATAGCATTCTGAAAATAGCATTAATAAAAGAATTTCAAAAAAATAATATTTATTGATAACATCATTTTCTAAAACCGATAATCTATTGAACAAACCACGGATGCTATGAATCATAACATTTCTACGTATGTTAAGAGCTATTATTGATACCGCCTACTACTTTTGAAAATTAATTTTTACTGGTTACTAACTTAGAAAATTGGCAGCTAAATTGCAAAATTTGTTAGTAAGGTTGTTGACATATGAAAATTGTGTTTTGTCACTGTCATATATTTTAAAAATAAGTGTCAATTGCGAATGACAGATTTTGGTTATAATTTTAAATTTGATTTACAAGTGAGTACCAAATAAAATATATGCTAGGTAACTACTTTATTGCCTCAAGAAGGTGACTGGATCCCCTACTCAGCTTGCCACTCATATCCTTTTTTCAGCAGTATAAACCGTTTTACCGGGCTTACAATGTAAAATACTATAAGAGTCAACTGTATACCTACATACAAGGGTTAAAAATCTGTTGTGGCCAGCACAATACCTGCCGTCAATCCTGTGTATTATGTACAAATTCCATACATAAATTTTCTTCTAAAAGATTCTATTTTTTTGGTATTTTATGATTCCCTTTCTCGGCAACTGAATTCCATTCTCCTGATAACAAAAAAACCACATGAAATAAGAAAATCATGAAATTTTGAATGAAAAATTATGACACTTGTCAGTTATGGACATAATTAATTGCTGTCATTTTGATACGGGTTCCCATATCTGCTTGCCAAAGGCACGCGCCCTATACATATTTTTTTTGCGAAAGATGCTATATTTCCAGTAAAGTTATTTCATAAACAAACTATGCAAATTGCACTTGACACTGACATCTACTTCTTCTTCTTTAGTTTTTCCCATTCGTTAGGGGGTCGCTATTTTTTATTTTCTTCTTCCACTCATTTTTGTTTTGCGTGTCTTCCTCATTCAGTTCCTTTTCTCTCAAGTCTTCTGCAATACAATCTTTTCATCTTATATTTGGTCTTCCTATGTTTCTTCCACCTTCTATTAATATATTCATCGCTTCTCATGACATGTTCAAACCAATGTAATCGTCTTTCTTTTATCCAGAAACTTCTAACACTAGAGTTACTTCCCTTATTCTGTCATTGATTTACATTTTATTGATACTGACATCTGTCAATTTGAATTAGCAGCTTCCATGGTTAAGTTAGCATAGCTGGCTGAATTATGAAATTTATATGAATTTTTTTATCTTTATTATTCTTTAATCCTATATCTGTTAAATATGAAATATAAAATGCAATCAAATCGTATAGACAATAATATATTCTTTAAGTTATAATAACATTTAACTGAGTTTTTCAAGAAAAACTGTTAAAATCTTCAAATGAGGGTACTTCCGGTTGACCAATTATAACCAAAATCTAATCAAGTCTGCATATGGTTGTAAGGAAGAGGAATACGCAAGAATTGTAATTTTTGGAATTCTAGTATTGGAGATATCGTGCAGGAAAAAACGGTCACATACACACACACACACATACACACATACACACACACACACACGCACATACGAACACACACACACACACATACAGACATCATCGTAAAAATAGTAAAATCGTATTGTAAAGACCCTAAAACGTGCTTATTCAATGGAAACTCACCACCGATTTTTTTGACCAAAGACAATACCTTCCTTACCTATAGGTGACGGAAGGTAAAAAAGGGTAAAAAAAATTGGGGTATGTATATACCTACATTTCGATGTGCTGATTCTCAATCAAATTTTATTTTTCCAAAGATCGGAAAATTATTTCTCATTTTTCATTTAATTATTTTTACTGCGCCACTGTCAACATGAAACTTTCATTAAAAATAATGAATTATCTAATCACGTAACAGACGTTGAATAGAAAATAATTACAAATTAATTTTTATTTCCTTATCAATGTCTGTTACGTGATCAGGTAATTCATTATTTTTAAAAAAATGTCATTTCGGCAGTAGAGCGCTAAAAAAATTAAATAAGAAATAAGAAATAATTTTAGAATTTTGAAAAAAAAAATTATTGAGAATCAGCACATGTACGAGATACCCTCAATTTTTTTTATCCTTTTTAACAACCTGTATAGGTAAGATTAAATTACAATACAAAATGTCAATGTGCTCATTCCCAATCAAAAAATATTTTTCCAAAGTTCGGAAAATTATTTCTTATTTTTCATTTAATTATTTTTTACTGCGACACTGCCAAAATGAAATTTTTATTAAAAATAATTTATTATCTAGTCACATAACTGACGTTGAATAGGAAATACATACATACATAAGGTAGGTAATCCTTTATTGTGTCCTTGTGTTAATTACATACATGTATCAAAATTGTACTGTCATACGGTACTTGTCTACTGATTACAAAAACGAAAGTTATCGGTGTATGGTGTATAGTCCATATATTTCTTGCTTTTATAACAAATTGTTAGCATTATAAGCATGTAAATAAATAATTGAAGTATCATTATCTGAGAACACTGGATTGTTTTTACATACATATATCTAACAAAGTAACAAAAGTTTAATAACAGTACTTACACTAAACGTATGTAATCTGCATTCGTCGAAAACGTAGAGCTGTTTTTGATAGCACAGATGGACAGAAGTGTCAGTGATCTCTGTATTATGGATTGAAAACTTGTATTTTTGTCAAATCAAATTCTTAAAAGATTAGAAAAATTTTCAGTGTCTATAAATTTTTTTCTAATAATACATTCAGAATAAAAATTTATATATATATATATATATATATATATATATATATATATATATATATATATATATATATATATATATACAGTGTGTTAATTAAAAACCTGGCCATAGGCGTTTAACATGGGAAATCAGTTTTTCCTTGCGCAAAAGTTCCCAAATTATTTTAGACAAAAATACTTCAAATAAATGTTGTAGAGAATTAAATTCTGCATCCAGATTAGTAATAAGATTTTATTTTCGATGTTTCATAACCGAGAAAATCAATTTCAAAGTTTATCGAAAATTGCTGATTTATAGCGATAGCCATGGAAGTCAAACAAAATTACAAACAATTGTATGACATCTTAACTGTCAAAGAAAGTTTGTGTTTTGTGATTTTCGTTCAGTAACATATTTTTTTGGAAGTATGGAACAGTTTTCTCATGAAGAAAAGCTTCAGATTATAAAATGGTGTTACTGTGGACAAAGCTATAGAAAAATACGTGATTTAATAAGTGTAATGTGGTCACATCGACAAATTCCAAGTAAAACCACAATAGAATCTTATTACAAAAACTTAAAGCTGTAATTTCCAATGAATGTAGAAAAATAAATGCCAGACAGCTGCATAATGTTCGACATGGCTTTTATAATAGACTTGGGTATTGCTTAGCGCAAAATGGAGGGTTATTTGAACATTTAATATAAAATTATATTCATTCTAGTTTTCTGTTTTTCTTTTTAAATAAATACATTATTCTTGTTTTCATTTTTATTTTATTTTGTATATGTTGACAGCTATGTATTCTAAAAAAGTTAAATTCTAATTCATTGTGTCAATGTCATACAATTGTTCGTAATTTTGTTTGAGTTTCATGGCTATCGCTATAAATCAGCAATTTTCGATAAACTTTGAAATTGATTTTCTCGGTTATGAAACATCGAAAATAAAATCTTATAACTAATCTGGATGCAGAATTTAATTCTCTACAACATTTATTTGAAGTATTTTTGCCTAAAATAATTTGGGAACTTTTGCGCAAGGAAAAACTGATTTCCCATGTTAAACGCCTATGGCCAGGTTTTTAATTAACACACTGTATATATATATATATATACAGGGTGGAAACGAACTTAATGTCATAAATTTAAGGATGAGTAGTACCTATGACATGTGTAAATTACGAAACCGAAAGAATTTTTAAAAAATTCGCATATTTAAGGGTAGTTTTCATGAAACTAACATTTTTGGTACTACTGGACCACTGGCAACGCATTTGCATTATTTTATCTATTACACAATTATTTTCGTTAAAAATGCTATTTAATTTAATTATTAAAAATAATATCTTATACAACTCATTTTGAATGTATTTTTGATAACTATATTTTTAATGAAATATGAATTAAAACAGCAGTAAAAAAAAGTTTCCTTAAGAAAAGTTAAATTTTCGTTTTTCGAATTTTAAAAAAATTCTTTCAGTTTCGTAATCTACACATGTCATACTACTCACCCTTAAATTTATGACATTAAATTCGTTTCCACCCTATATATATATATATATATATATATATATATATATATATATATATATATATATATATATATATATATATAGTTGAAACAAAATACATTTACACTATAATAAATAAATATTATTATAATTGAAACATAAAAAAGTATTAGATAATATTATTTTATCTTATTCCGTTTTAAAAAGTTGAATTTTTACATAATTGATACGAAATGAGTTTTGTAAAAATCTTTATTCACAATCATTACAGTAATATGTCGATTCCTAACCTTTTAGAGATTGGGAATTACGTCATACTTAACTGCAATGACAATCTCTTGGGTGGGAAATGTTTATGTAGGGGTTGTCCAGCAATATTGTAATAAATCATAGTCCCTATAATAAAGTAGACTAAACAATTTTTACTAGAGCTGTCATAAAATATTAATAAAATTAAAGGTTATTAACTAAATGATTTATTCTAAAAATTATTGATTTGAAAAGAGGATGATTGTGAATAAAATGGTATACATACCTCGGTGGGAGTGTCATTGCAGCCTCGCGCTGTATATCACGTCGAGGCTTCGCCTCTCGGTAATATACATACATCCTCGGCTGTAATGAAACAAATCCCACCTTGCATGTAATATGCTATTACATAACTGAGTTACGTAATGAATATCACACAACTGATAATAAAAGAAACAAGACTATGTCTATAATGATTTCTTTAATATCACTTTATGAATTATTGACTCAAACCCAATTCCTCTACATCAGAAGGAAGATTCATATCGGTTTCAGAACACATTCAGAACTCATGTTCAATTATTAAACGCGTAAGTTCATTTATTTTGTTGGCAACGCTTTGGTAAATTAATTTTAAAATATGTATATTGAGCTGTTACAGAAAAACCAAAAAAAATGTGTATTTTTAAATTATTTTAGCGGAATTAGATAATAGATGGTGCACTAATATTATTTCTGGACCTATTCGTTTGATATTACTAACTACAGTGTGTTCAATAAAAAACCTAATATATGGACTATACACCATATATATATATATATATATATATATATATATATATATATATATATATATATATATATATATATATATATATATATATATATATATATATATATATATATATATATACAGGTTGTTAATACTAAGTCGTTACACCCGAAAATGGTAGATAGAACTCATTAAAACATTGTTTTCTACTACCACTACTGTAAGAGGGTCATTACTGAACAGATTACTAGCAATGTAAGGTCGTGCTTATGAATAGTGTTACGTAATGAAATTTCATTACGTAACACTGTTACGTAATGAACAAAAATTTAAGTTGGCAGGACTGATTGTCAAACTGTAAAAAATGATTAAAATTTGATAAATAAAATTTAAGATTTAAATATAATAGAATGAAATTTATCTGACATATACATATAAATACATATTTTTTTGGGTTATTAGGGAACTATTTTTCATCGTATATCCCTACGCTTAGCAGTAACCATGGTAACATCGTTGCGTTTTTGTAAATAAAATCCACCAAACTTTTTGACGTTTCGAAATGCTGCTTTTTTGTGTGATTACAAATACATATGCTGAGGTAATAATTATTATTATAAACAAAATTACTTGATATTATTTGTAATTTGTAAGTAATGCAATAAAAAAATAATTAATTTATAACAATGTATCTGAATTTTGCTTCAATATAGAAATATTAATGAGTAGTCGTAGAAAAAGTATAGTACATAATTCGAGATGTAAAGCAATTACTCACTCGTAAAATTACAAACTCGACGCTACGCGTCTCGTGTGTCAATCATTTTACTCGTACGTAATCTGCTTCTTACATTTCTCATTACGTAATATACTATTAAAATCCATAAAATTTCTACTACAATATTTGTCTGAAACATATATATATATATATATATATATATATATATATATATATATATATATATATATATATATATATATATATATATATATATCGGGTGGAACATCATACCTGTGTACATAGGCGATTCATATGAGAAAAACAGTTTTTTCGTGCGCATTGCTCCCCAAATTATTTTAGACAAAAATGCTTCAAATAAATGTTGTAGAGCATAAAATTCTGCATCTAAATCAATAAACAGAATTACTTTTACATGCTTTGTAACGACACAAATTAAATATTTTCTTATAAATAAACACTTAATTCTTGTTGACATTTCTCCTCCGCCGCCATTTTGCTTTTGCTTACACAAGCTCTCGAACTAATTTACCGACAGAGTTCATAAATAAATAAAAATAAATTACATATTTTAAATATCAACAATTAATAGTGTTTTGAACTATTTATGCCCTAAATATATATAAATAAAAATAAAAACCTTAATTAGTATCGTTTATTCAGTAAGGTTTGACATTTGATATTTTTTGACATAACGTTTCAGCTATGCTACCAACTTTATAAAAATAAATTGTACTAGGCTGTTACAACACTCAAACGAGCTATTAACGAACTCCTTTGGGTGCTGTTATAGCTTTGTTACAGATGCAAAATAGAAAAAAATTGTTTCAGTTTCGTAATCTACACATGTCATACTACTCACCCTTAAATTTATGACATTAAGTTCGTTTCCATCCTGTATATATAAAGGGTTTTCCAATATGAGGTGTTATTTTGAATAGCCCGCTATTTCGGTAGATGTCGCTTTTGAAGCTATCATTTTTTGACATTTGACAAGTAGAAACTACGCCATTAATAAAAATGGAACGATACACGCTTCAACAACGCATTGAAATTATTAAAATTCACTATAAAAATGGTGAAAATTTGGCAGAGACGGTTCGTAAAACTCGACAATTTTTGGGTCGTCGTGAAGCACCTTGTCGGACCGCAATACAGAAATTGGTGGAAAAATTCGAGCTGTTGGGACAAGTTAGTGATGTGAAGAATAAAACCCGTGCACGTCGCTCAAGAACAGCCGAGAATATTGCTGCTGTAGCCGAAAGTGTTGAAGAAAACCCAGGTTTGTCCATTCCTCGTCGTTCTTTGGAATTAGGCATTCCACAAACGTCATTACACCGTATTTTGCATAAAGATTTGGGTCTTAAGGCTTATAAAGTCCAGTTAACACAAGAACTCAAGCCGGCCGATCATCAACAACGTCGTGTCTTTGCTGATTGGGTCGTTGAAATGCATGAAAATGATCCGGAATTCCATCGAAAAATCATCTTGAGTGATGAGGCCCATTTCCACCTCGGTGGCTTCGTCAACAAACAAAATTGTCGCATCTGGGGCTCAGAAAACCCAAGAGTTATTGTTGAAAAGCCTCTCTATCCTCAACGTGTGACTGTTTGGTGTGGTTTATGGTCCGGCGGAGTCATTGGACCTTACTTTTTCGAAAATGAGGCTGGAGCAACAGTTACGGTGAATGGATTGCGCTATCGAGAGATGATTAACGATTTTTTATGGCCGGAATTGGATGGTATTGATCGGGACAACGTTTACTTTCAACAAGACGGCGCTACGTGCCACACAAGCAACGAAACCATTGATCTTTTACGGGAAAAGTTTCCGGACCGTGTTATCTCTCGAAGAGGTGATCACAATTGGCCACCGAGATCTTGTGATTTAACACCTTGCGACTTCTTTCTTTGGGGCCACGTGAAAGAGAAGGTCTACGCCAACTGCCCAGCGTCGACTCAAGACCTCAAAGATGGAATTCGTGAGGCTATCGAGCACATAGGACAGCCACTTTGCGATTTGGTTATGGAAAATTTCATGAAAAGGATATTGTCCTGTCAGCGTGGTCGTGGTGGTCATTTGCCTGATGTTATTTTCCACTATTAACGGCATACCTTCCTCTTTATAATGAAATAAACATCCGATCATTTATATTAAAAAATGGCATTTTTCTTTGAATATCAAAATAACACCTCTTATTGGAAAACCCTTTATATATATATATATATATATATATATATATATATATATATATATATATATATATATATATATATATATACCGGGTGGAACATCATACCTGTGTACATAGGCGATTCATATGAGAAAAACAGTTTTTTCGTGCGCATTGCTCCCCAAATTATTTTAGACAAAAATGCTTCAAATAAATGTTGTAGAGCATAAAATTCTGCATCTAAATCAATAAACAGAATTACTTTTACATGCTTTGTAACGACACAAATTAAATAAGAAAATATTGAAAATTACGTTGAAAATATCAAATAGCCATGGAATTGAAACAAAAATAGAAACAAATAAATAGGTAAATTAAATTCATACAAAAATCTCCATACCTATTATTACGACAATTGTACATTTCAATGAAATATTTATTTTTTATAGGATTTTTAATGAAAATCTTTTTAAATTGGAAATAATTCATGTAAACATTAAGACCTATCAAATTAGTTATTTATCTGTCAAACGTCAGACATTTATTTGTTTCTATTTTTGTTTCAATTCTATGGCTATTTGATATTTTCAACGAAATTTTCAATATTTTCTTATTTAATTTGTATCGTTACAAAGCATGTAAAAGTAATTCTGTTTATTGATTTAGATGCAGAATTTTATGCTCTACAACATTTATTTGAAGCATTTTTGTCTAAAATAATTTGGGGAGCAATGCGCACGAAAAACTGTTTTTCTCATATGAATCGCCTATGTACACAGGTATGATGTTCCATCCGGTATATATATATATATATATATATATATATATATATATATATAATAATAATAATAATAATAATAATAATAATAATAATAATAGTGTTTATTGTACGTAAGCTTAGCTTATACAAAGGAGTGGATACATATTTTGAAATAACAGTACATATTAAATATTTTATGTGTTTGTGGCGAACGATCTAATTTGTAGTGCAGATATTGTGTAATTGTAAATATCATACATTTTATTTTTGGGCAACGGTTTTAAAAGTTGAATAAGGTAGTTGTCTTCGGTTGGGCTCTGTAAGTGTTTCTCCAGGAACGCCTGTCTGGGTGACGTGAAAAACGGGCATCTCAGGAAGAAGTGGAAGAGATTATCTGGTTCTAAAAAGTTACAAATAGAACAGATGTTATTTGGGTCAAATTTATGTGCTGTTCCCTGAATGTATATTTGTGCTGTACTTCGTGTTGTGGCTACTCGGATTTGACTTACGATCTTTATGACATTTATAGAGACTTCTTCTTCTAAGTAGTGGAGATCACTATCCTCACTTATCTCTCGATATATGGAGCTGTATGTGGAATTCTCTATTCTTGTCCTGTCCTCTTCTTGTAATGTATGAAAGAGTCTTTCTGTCAGTTGCTCGCCCAAGCTGTCCAACGTAACGTAGCTTTGTTCGTTCCAGGTATCAAGAGCGTTTATTTTTTGAAACATGTTTTTAACTTGTGTGGCCCAGTTGTATTTTGGAATATTTCGTGTGCTTTTGTCTAATTGTATGAGCTTGTTGTAGCACATCTTGGGGTAACGATTATTGTTCATTAATAGCAGTTTTTTATTGAAGCTCAAGACCGCCTTAAAGACTAAGCTCTCTAGTTTTGGTTGGTTTGTTTCATATCGGACTATGTAATTGGGGGTACATTTTGGCCAGTTAAATAGTTTTTTGAAGAATTCGACTTGGACTGTCTCGATTTCTTGTGCATACTGTAAGGCGTATATTTCAGCAGCATATAGTAAGGTAGGGAGTACAACTTTTTTATACAAATGTACTCTCGAATCCCAAGATTTTGTTTTGGTAGTGGCCATTAGATTTTTGATCATTCCTGCTGTGCAGCGCGCCCTACTCATCAAACTGTCTTTTGCTTGTTTGAATACTCCTGAATTGGTGAAGAGAACTCCTAGGTAGGTATATTCGCTTGTTGTGGTAATAGTAGCATTTTGACAAGTAAAGTTTGTGTTTATGCGTTTTGGCCTGCCTCTAAAGAACTGCATTATCTTAGTTTTCTGTTGATTGATGCGCAGGTCGTTGTTGTTGCAGTATTTTTCAAGGCAATCAAGTTTTTTGTGTACATCTGTTATGGGGTTACATAATAGAACTAAGTCATCGGCGTAGAGTAGCATTAATATGTCGGTAGTTGGGTTGATGTAGAGTCCCTCTAAACCTAATGTTAAGTTTTAATCTGCAAAGCATGTGGTCGGATAGGAGGATTCTGGTTTCTACTTTGAAGTCATGAATTAGCGTTAAGCTATTCGTGTTTACCCAGGTTAGATCAATTGTGCTTTGGCCAATCTTACTGACGAAAGTGTTTTGAGCGGGAGTGTCGCTTTTTGATCTGCCATTGAGAGCAAAGAATCCTTCACTTTCCATAGTTTTCACTAATTCTTTCCCTTTTCTGTTGCTAGTTTTGTCAGCTTCTCTTAAATGATTTAGCCTGGATATTTCAAATATTTCTTCCTCTGCCTGGTTCATGTCTCCAATCTGGGAGTTGAAGTCACCTCCCACTATCACGGGGAGATGCGGATATTTTTCATTTAAATCTTGTATTAAATTAGCGAAAAGTTCAAGTTGTGTATTGTATTCGTAGCTTTGTGAGAAGTAGACAAAAACTAGAATAATTTCAGTTTTGTTTTCTATAAATAGAGTTTTTGTGGCAATCCAGTGTACTGATTTTTCTATTAACGTTGTTGTGCATGAACTTTGTTTAAAATATATAGATAGGCCGCCCATTGCTCTGCCTCTACTTGCGTCTTTGACTGCAAAACTATGATGGCAAGAGTATTGACTTAGAAAATTTGGGGTATTATTAAAATTTCTTTCTTCTACCCAAGTTTCGCATACACATATTATATCCAGTGTCTGTATGTAGTTCATCTGAGAGTTGTCCAATAAACTGAAATTTTTTTGTCCTTGCATGTTCCAGAAGCCGATCGATGTTAGATTGTGGTTAGGATCCTCCTTTACTTTTTTTCCTTGCTCCCAGGGGTAACTTGGGTTCTTGGTCTTAGTAATCGATCTAGTGGGCCCAGTTTTATCATTTCCTTGTTTCTTAAGGCGTTTTTTGCTGGCTTTTTATTTTTCTTAGGGTCCTGTGGTGTTTTATTTTCTGTAGGATTGAGTTCATGTTTTCCAGCGCTATTTTGAGGTTGGTCTTCTTCCTCATCATCTGAAGTTGAGTTATATAATGATTGTGTTGACTGAGACAGTCCTGTTTCTATTTCTTCTTGGAGGTTTCGATTTTCTAGTACTTTGATGGAATATTTTTCTCCTTCGACTATGAGATGTTGACCGGTGATATATGCTCTGTTACCTGCATCTTTGGCTTCTTTAAGATATGGGAGTAATTTTTTTCTTATTTGCATTTCCGTTTTAGTATATTCTTCTTGAATTGAGATCGTACTTCCTTTTAGTAATTTCTTATTTGCAAAGATTTCTCGTTTTTTGTTCATATTACATAGTGTTAGGGAAATCGAGCGCGGTTTATTGTTATATTTTTTGCCAATTCTGTATATATTTTCAATATCATCATGTTTTACTTCGATTCTTAGATTTGATTTCAGAAAGTTAAGTACTTTATCTCGGAGCTTGTTTCTTGTTTCTAGTTCTTCCTCCTGCATACCGTGAATTATCAGATTTTTCATTTTTGTAATTTTTTCGAGTTGTTCAAGTTTATCATTCTGTTCTTGAATTGTTTGTTTGAGGGATCTGTTTTCTACTTGTAAAGTACTTACTTTCTTTTCTATTTCTTTCACCTTTTCATCTGTTTGTTGGACTACCTGCTTTATTTCATCAACTGCCGCTTTAAGTGCATTCAAATTCGATATTTTGCTTTCTTCAATCTTATTTAGGATTTGGTTAATGTCCATGTTTAGTGTTGTTACCGGTGATTTCTATGTTACTTTTAGAGTTTAGTTTCAATTGCAAGTTTTATTTATTTGTTGCTTCGTGTTTAGTGATATTAGCTGATTTAGTTGTTTTAAAATAGAATTATTTTTGTTTTATCTATTTATTTTATTTAATATTTATTTTATTGTTGCTATCATTGGCAACACTGATCTCAAGACTTTACTGTAGTGTTCAATACGTTAGCAACACTGGCCGGCTGAGCCAGGCGTTGAGTAGGTTTGTTTATGTTTAATTATCAGCTGTCGAAATTTACCAAGGTCACCCTATCTGTTTTATTGTTAGTTGTTATTTTATATATTGTATGAATGAGAGTAATAAAAAAAATTACTCACGGTTGCTCTCCAGTTTGTTGTTGAGTTGATGATATGTTTTAAACTAATTATTTCGCACTGATTTAAATTTATTTTGAATTTTTTACTAGCCTCTGATAACGACAGTCTTTAATCTATCAGTGTTGCCACTCCACTCCTATATATATATATATATATATATATATATATATATATATATATATATATATATATATATATATATATATATATATATATACACAGGGTGGAAACGAACTTAATGTCATAAATTTAAGGGTGAGTAGTATGACATGTGTAGATTACGAAACTGAAACAATTTTTTTCTATTTTGCATCTGTAACAAAGCTATAACAGCACCCAAAGGAGTTCGTTAATAGCTCGTTTGAGTGTTGTAACAGCCTAGTACAATTTATTTTTATAAAGTTGGTAGCATAGCTGAAACGTTATGTCAAAAAATATCAAATGTCAAACCTTACTGAATAAACGATACTAATTAAGGTTTTTATTTTTATTTATATATATTTAGGGCATAAATAGTTCAAAACACTATTAATTGTTGATATTTAAAATATGTAATTTATTTTTATTTATTTATGAACTCTGTCGGTAAATTAGTTCGAGAGCTTGTGTAAGCAAAAGCAAAATGGCGGCGGAGGAGAAATGTCAACAAGAATTAAGTGTTTATTTATAAGAAAATAGTGTTTTAAATATAAGATGTGTATAATTATATAGTTTTACACTTTTCACATCCTTTTCAGTTAATTTTATACAATAAAATGTAAGTAACTTGTAAAAATTTTACATTTGGTTATAACCTGACTTTTTTCATTGTTTGTTTTTGAAATTATAAAATGTATTTTCCGTAATTTCACGTATTTCAGGTGGAGTACACAAAAATCGTCTGTATTCATTTTTAATTTGATATGAATTTGATTGTACACAACACGAGACAATTTTAAATTCAAACAATTGAATTTTCAAATGTCACATTATTACCAACTAACACAAAATTCCCTAAATTTTGAATTTACGATTTTTTATTTAAAAAGATCATAAAAAGCGCAAAATAGAAAAAATAGTATAAAGAACTCATGTCATAATTGTCGATTATTTTGTTCGAAGGTTTGGGCAACTCCGCTACGCGTCGTTACCCAAACTTCCTTCTCACAAAATAAAATGACAATTATGACATTCGTTCTTTAATATACTATTTTAAAATTCAAAAAACGAAAATTCGACTTTTCTTATTGAAACTTTTTTTTACTGCTGTTTTAATTCATATTTCATTAAAAATATGGTTATCAAAAATACTTTCAAAATTAGTTGTATAAGATATTATTCTTAATAATTAAATTAAATAGCATTTTTAACGAAAATAATTGTGAAATAGATAAAATAATGCAAATGCGTTGCCAGTGGTCCAGTGGTACCAAAAATGTTTGTTTCATGAAAACTACCCTTAAATATACGAATTTTTAAAAAAATCTTTCTGTTTCATAATTTACACATGTCATACTACTCACCCTTAAATTTATGACATTAAGTTCGTTTCCACCCTGTATATGTGTGTGTGTGTGTGTGTGTGTGTGTAGATCCGCTCTAACTCAAATACTATCACTCAGAAAATTTTGAAACCTTATATTTCTAACTTATTCTAATATTGAAAGAAGCCAGTAGATTTTGGTGTCAATCGAATAACTGGAAATGGCAGTTACTTGAAGATCAAAATAGTTTTTCAAATTAAAAAATATTCCATTTTCTACAGGTTTGCATTAATAATTTATATATTATGGATAAATTTATAACGTAATATAGAAATTATATCTCGGAGCTTATACTTTAAACACAACTACATGGTTACACAGTTCAGCTCAAATGTATATAAACTGATAGATAAATGTCTCTGTCAAAAAATAATCATTTTAAATTAATAACAGTGACATTTTAAAAAGAAAATTGTAAATAGAACAATAGTTACATGGAAAGGAACTTAATATACATATTTCGGATGAATGACTCCATTTTTTTCAGAATTTGATTTATTATGGGAAGGTTAAATGAATTCTGAATGTTTTTATGAAACAGTTATATTTCCATAAATTGAGATTATATTATTGGCGATCGATTTCGTCTTACGACATCTTCGGGCCACAGCTGTAAATACATATGGTATTTGAAATTTGTACAAGGTATAAATAATAAGTAATATTTTACAATTTAAAGTTTATAAAAAATTGATTATTGCAATGAGATGACAAGAATTTTCTTTATAGTTAATGTATATTATATTTAAGAAATATTTTTGTTGGTTAAGTGAATATAATTTTCACAAACGAAAGATATAAAAAATATAAAAAGATTAAATTGAAAAAATTGAAGTAAAATATTACTCACGTCAGAAATGCTAAAAATTGAGAGAATTGAAATTGTGAATTTAAATTAAATATAAATATAACAATTATGAATGAAGAACGTGATTCTCCAGCCAGAGGAACAAGGTTTATGACGAATTGTTTTGACATAGGAAGTTAGGTGATTATTTTAATGGCGCGAGATTTTTGAAAATATGTTGTTCTGGAAAGTCCGTGATGTCATTCAGTAATGGTTTATTTTCTTTTATATGTTTTAAAATATACATCATTTTAAATTAATAGTAACGTTTTAAAACGAAAATTGTAAATAGAACAATAGTTATATGGAAAGGAACTTAAGATACATAATTTCTAGCATTAGTAAATATGCAGGTATGTATTTAAATAAAATAAAAAAATAAACATATTATCACCGCATATTACCCATTGCTAGATGTGCTAATCTGCTTTGTACACAGATTTCGGTAATGATGATGATATATTTATATCGTGCGGCCGTTTACCAACGTCACTTCATTGCTGGCGTGGAGAGTGCAACACAGGAGACAATTTGCGCTATTTAAAACTCGAAATATTTAGCGTTGATCAGGATCGAATCGGGTTCCCCAGATTCGAAACAAGACAACAGGCACGCGGCAACGAGACCCCATAGGTATGTATTTAAATTAATAAAAATTAAATGGCGGGAGATATTGTGTTGGTCACATCCAAATCTGGGCAAATTACTTTCAAAAAGTAATTGAATACAATTACAATTACTTTAACCAAAATATACTCAAATTACATTTGAAAATAATTACTGTTAGAGAAATATATTTAAAATACCAATTACTTTTGCATTGTAATTGACATTTTAATTACTTTTTCAATTACTTTATTAAAAAAAACTTTCACCCTACATTAATAAAAAATAATACTACACTGTTTCATATGAAATACAACATAAATAAAAATAATAAGAGTAATAAAACAAATTTATAAAGAATTTCCGACTCTGTAATATTTTAACGTAGTCGTAGCTACCTTTTTGGATTGAAATTATATGCAACTCGAAGCTTGAACAATTCTTCCTTTTTAAATAATCGATGCACTAATATCTATTTAGGCTAGGAAAACCTCCTTCACTCCCAGGTAGACACGAAAGTGACCCTTCATATAGTGGGATGCAAATATTTTAAAGTGATTTGGATTTTCCGTAACAAAAGTTACCTTATATTATTATACAGGCTGAGTCTGGGAACTTTTATTTTTAAATAACCTATAATTATTTTACTAAAATATAAACCGCCATTTTTTCTCTTTTCGACGAAGTAAATGTTTGTATATCAAAAATATGAAGAAAAAAAAATCTGATGTGGCCAGCACAATACCTTCCGTCAATCCTGTGTATTATGTACAAATTCCATTCATAAAATGTCTTGCAAGAGATTATAAATTTCCAGTAATATTATTTCATGCAAATGGCACTTGACACTAACATTTTCTTCTTCTTTAGCTTTTCCCATTCGTTAGGGGTCGCTAATTTTTATTTTTTTCTTCCATTCATTTCTATTTTGCGGATCATCCTCATGTCAAAATTTTTCATTCAAAATTTATTTTTTTGGTATTTTATGATTCCTTTTCTCGGCAACTGAATTCCACACCCCTGATAATAAATATACCACATGAAATAAGAAAATCATGAAATTTTGAATGAAAAATTACGACATTTGTCAGTTATGGACGTAATTCATAGTTGTCATTTTGACACGGGTCCACATATCTGCTTGCCAAAGTCAGCAAAGTCACGTCACTGCACTCGCCCTACACATAATTTTTTTTGCAAAAGATCCTATATTTCCAGTTAAATTATTTCATATACAAATTATTCGCATTGCACTTGACACTAACATCTTCTTCTTTAGTTTTTCCCATTCGTTAGGGGGCCGCTATTTTTTATTTTCTTCTTCCACTAATTTTTGTTTTGTTTGTCGTCCTCATTCAGTTCCTTTTCTCTCTTTTCATATTATATTTGGTCTTCCTATGTTTCTTCCAACTTATGTTATAAGCTATTCATTCTTCCAATATACTCATCTCTCCTCATGACATGTTCAAACCAATGTAATCGTCTCTCTTATATCTTTCTAGAAACGCCCAACACTAGAGTTATTTCCCTTATTCTTTCAACATTTACTTTTTATTGATATTGACATCTGTCAATTTGAATTACCTGAATATATTAGCAGTTTCCATGGTTAAGTTAGCACAGCTGGCTGATATATGAAATTTTATAATTATTACAATCTTTATAATTCTTTAACTCTATATCTATTGAATATGAAATATAAAATGCAATCAAATCGTATAGAGAATAATATATTCTTTAAGTTATAATCAAATTTAACTGAGTTTTTCAAGAAAAGCTGTTAAAATCTTCAAATGAGGATACTTCCGGTTGACCAATTATAACCAAAATCTAATCAAGTCTGCATATGGTTGTACAAAAGAGGAATATGCAAGAATTGTAATTTTTGGAATTCTAGTATTGGAGATATCGTGCATGAAACTGCGGTCACATACACACACACACATACACACACACACGCACACACGCACATACGAACACACACACACACACACACACACATACAGACATCATCGTAAAAATAGTAAAATCGTATTGTAAAGACCCTAAAACGTGCTTATTCAATGAAAACTCACCACCGAATTTTTTGACCAAAGACAATACCTTCCTTACCTAGAGGTGACGGAAGGTAAAAATCGAGATTACTTGTAATAAATAGGTTGAAAGTGTGGGCATCTTCCCAGACCCAACCTGTATATGTGTATATGGTTATTAAAAATACTTTATACTGATTTATATGAAACCCTATATGAACACATTGCAAATTCCTTGAAAAGTATATTATCACTATTAGGATTCAGAAAAAATAATAAATTATTACTTAAGTAAAAGTCCAAAGTACTTCGTACGTCCCAACGCGCATGACAAGTTGCATTTGTAACCTGTCGATACACCCACAACGCAGATAAACTACGCTATGGCCGAATCCCGGGGATTCCCTTACTTGTTGATTCAAAATAGTAATTAATATTTGAAAAACCAAATTTGAGTACAATTACTTTTTTATACAAAGTAATTAATTACAAATTACAATTTGGGAAGAAATAATTTAATTAGTAATTAATTACCAAAAGTAATTAATTACTGCCCAGCTCTGGTGACACCAGATTTTTAAAATACGATTCAAGAAGACAAGCTTCGATTTCGATTTAGTTAACAATTTTGACAATATCTCGTGTAAAATTAACATTTAATTAAAAACTTTTAAATTCACATACGTTGTCCATAGCCTGCTCCAAGTTAGGTTTTTTTTTAGGACCATCCTTAAGATGGGGCATTTGTCTCGGGCTCTACATCTTGAAGGGAGCCTTCGAGATGAGCGACTTGTTAACTGAAAATACATCTAAATCTAAGAGTCAGTGAAAATCCGGTGAAAAATTCAATAATAAGCAAGTTAAGATTTTTTTTAAACCTTCAAACTTTTTGTTTTTATACATTTGTGAATTAAAAAATGAGAGACGATGATTTAAAAAATTCTGTATGGACCTAGCCATAAGTTTACTCGACGATTCTCAATGTGATATTAATGGAAGCAGGATATATAACAAAAAATTTTGGACGTCTATTGCGAATATTTAACAAGTTCAACACCTTTAGAATATTTAAAAGAATGAAAATAATGAATTACTGGATTGCAGTCAAAATATTTATTTAAAATTCGGTCTCTACCGGTTTCGGCATCTCCTATGCCTTCTTCAGGAGGTGAAATTTTTTTTTATATATATTTGCATCTACACATTAAAAGAACACATTAATCATCCATTTAAAAGAATATCAGTAATAGACCCTTTCAATAGAGTTGTTGCAATATTATTCTTTAAATAACCTCTAATTTCAAAATACCAAGAAATATCCATTAGATATTTTAGAATCAATGATATTTGTAATATTTTGAAAAAGTCAGGTGATCTGAAACAGAATGTACGTCAAAGATCAAATTGCATACAGCTTAACATGTGACAAACTATCACCTACGTTTATTTATCTAAATAAGGTAGGTGACGAAGAAACTGTTCTCCTATTGGCTACGAATGACCTGCTGTATGTAATTTGAAGTAAATAGAAGTGCAGGAATGTTTTTCACGACTATTTCAGGCGCCAATCTTTTTACTTTATTATTTACGAAAATTACAACTACCTATAACCAGAGATGAAATGTATATCTATATTTAAATCTTTTTTCGGGATTTAGATCATTTTTATGATTTAAATCATTGTATTTATAATATTTATTTTTCACATGACTTATGATTTAAATATTTTTCAAAATGATTTAATATCTTTCTTCAACAAACCATGATTTAAATCTATTTTAAAAAGATTTAAATATTTTTAGTGATAAATCTTTTGAAATGATTTAGATCTTTTGAAATAAATTAAATCATTAAAAATGTATCTGAAATACTTGAAATATGTCACCTTTAAATCAACTCATTTTCTAAACAATCTTGTGCAGACTTGTTGATCCGCATGCGCATCTGCATACTGGTGGTTGAATATCAACATCTATGATAGTTTATTATGTAATATAGTCAGTTGACAGTTCTGTAAAAGTGTGCAGTCACTATTATTTCATAAACGTGCTTTATATTGTATATTACTTAACGATAGTTGTAAGAATCATATTACGTAGGAAGTGGAAAAGTTACGCACGAGCCGGCAGGTGAGTATGTATTTGCTTTGTAATTCAAATTATATGCTATACTTTTTCTACTACCATATTATATAAATAATTATGTCAATAATTATAATTTATTTTACTATACGTACGTAATGAATAAATATTTACTAGTATTGGTACAAGGTCTGCCGAAAAATAAAAATATTATTATTTATATAAGTTCATTAGTTAAATTTTTACATTTTATTATAGTAGGTAGTAATTTATTGTAACGTCGCAATTGCTGAACACCAGGGATTTCAAAATATTTAAATGTATGAAAAAGTATCTTAAATACGAAAAAAAAAATATTACAATTTTTTTTAAATGTATTTATTCATGGTTAAAGTATTTAAATCTTTTTACTATCTTATATTTAAATACTTTTAGTTTTAAAAAAAGATTTTGCATTTATATCATATTTATAACAAGGAAGTATCTTGTATTTAAGATTTAAATCTATTTAAAAATGATTTATTACAGCTCTGAACGAAGCCCTGCCTACGTACCTTTTGTGTGCTGCCATAGATACGGTGTGCTACCATAAATACGCAGAATGATATTAAGTGACGCGTATGACATACAAGCTACATTGAACTCATATAATTTTGTAACGGGTGTTCATTTGAATGGTTGAAATACATAGTAATTTGCAATATATGTTTTGTGATTGTGTATCTTATCCCAAATTGAACTCACTGTTATACAACTTATTATTATTATTTTTATTATTATGAAAAATATTGCATACTTTCTTTTAACATACTTTTTGAAAGCCATCGAATGGCAATTACAAGATTGTCATATGAGATCCATAGCGTTTGTTTTTTCACTTCACAATGATGATATAGTACCTATACCCTATAGTGGTGCACAACTTTTTAAAAAATAAATCTGTTGTGACGAGCACAATACCTCTCGCCATTTCCATTTTATGTTAAGTAACGAATTTAACATTTCTTGTACACAATTCATATTGTATCTATTCTTTCGTTCTATGAGAAATTTTGTCCTACTCTTCTAATATGTTGAACAGTCTTCAATTTCATTGCTGGTACTACCGGTATTTCTTAAAGAATGTAATGTAATATTGCTATTCCTATAATTTTAAATCCATATTTAATTAATAATACAATATTAAGTGTACTCGTACCCCCCAAAAAAATCTTTTAGTAATGTCAGTAAAACTTCTGGTTTTTAACACTGACATTTTGCATTTATCTGTCGATTACTAACATTTCATTATTTCAACTCATGTCCATGGAGTTGTTTGGGCAGCGAGGTTTATTATAACAGAATATTCTACATTACCATATATTATATCTCTAAATCTATAGTAGATATAATAAAAAAAAATGTGTCAGATTGAGAATTTAATTATCTTTATTATTTGTAATAACATAAATTTTCAAAAAATAATATTCAGAAAATAATTTGTTTTAGAAAGTACCACTTGCGATTGTCCAATTGATACCAGCTCTTCCCATTATTGTTAGATTGAGAAATTCGTAGTTAAACATGTCATAAGTCTTGTATTTGAGATATTGTCCTTCCAACACACACACGCACACGCACACACGCACACGCGCACACACGCACACGCGCACACCCACACGCACGCACACACATACACACACACACACTAAAATATGGATATGCGATTTTTAGCATGAATCCAATAGCACTCTTAGCGAGAGGCAAAAAGACTAAATTTTACTCTTTGTATTCGTAAAGGGCCACTTCGATATTTATATGATAAATAACATTAATATATCAAATTTATATACAGTGTATTTGAAAAAATGGATACACCCCTTTATCTGGGATATTAATTTTAGCGAATTCAACTTCATAACAAAAATTATTACTTCCGGCTCTCGACTAATTGATGGCAACTTTTAATTTTCAAATGGAATAGCCTATATATTAGTTCATATTTAAAAAGTACATGACATTTGCTATACAATAACATAAAAAGAAATATATTAATAAAAAATGCAATGGCGAATGATTAAAATATTACATTTTTATGCAATCTAAAAGTCTTTGCAATTCACTTTTTACCTTCAGTCACCTTCTAGGTAAGGAATGTGTTGTCTTTGGTCAAAAATTTCGATAGTTTAGATCCATGCAGACATGATTAGGTTTTGATTATAATTGGTCCACCGGAAATATCCTCAATTGCAACTTTTAACAGTTTTTCTTGAAAAAACGCAATTAAATATCATTTATTGACATTCAATGGTTATAAATATTAAAGAATATATTATTCTCTATACGATCTGATTGCATTTTATACTTCATATTAAGTAGATATAGAGTTAAAGGATTATAAAAATATTAAATTTCATAAAACAGCCAGCTATGCTCACCATAGACACTGCTAATATTTTCAGATAATTCAAATTGACAAAAAAAAAAGAATTTGGTAGAGATGAGGATGTTGAGATAAATGTTGCGGAAGACACGGAAATATAGGATAAGGAATTAAAGGACAAGAGAAATGGTTTGAAAGATAGAAGTTTCTAGATAGATACAAGAGGTTTGAACATGTCATGAGGAGAGATGAAAAATATATTGGAAGAAGAATGAATAGCTTAGTAGTAGAAGGTAGAGGAAACAGAGGAAGACCAAATATAAGATGGAAGGACTGTATTGCGGAAGACTTGAGAGAAAAGGAACTGAATGAGGACGACACGCAAAACAGAAATGAGTAGAAGAAAATAAAAAATATCGACCCCTAACGAATGGCAAAGTTAAAGAAGAAGAAGAAGCTGTCAGTCTCAAGTGCAATTTACATAGTTTGTTCATGAAATAATTTTACTGGTAATATAGAATCTTTTGCAAGAAAATTTGTGTATAGGGCGCGAGCAGTTACGTGACTTTGCTGACCTTGGCAAACAGATATGGGAGCTCGTGTCAAAATGACAGCTATTAATTATGTCCAAATCTGACAAATGTCATAATTTTTCATTCCAAATTTCATGATTTTGTTTTTACATAAATAAATAAATAAATATTTCATCACGGCATATTACCCATTGCTGGGTGTGCCAATCTGCTTTGTATACAGATATCGGTAATGATGGAATATTTGTACCGTGTGGGCACTTACCAGACGTCACCTCACGGGCACTTATAGCTGGCATGGAGAGAGCACCACAGGGGTCAATTTTGTGCCATTAAAATTTGATGTAATTTTTGGCGTCGATCGGGATCGAACCCGGGTCCCCAGATTCGCGACCAGACACTCAGGCACACGGCCACGAGACCCCATGTGGTTTATTTATTATCAGGAGTGTGGAATTCAGTTGTCGAGAAAAAAATATACAGTAGCAAAAAATTAAATTTTGAATGAAAAATTATGACATTTGTCAGTTATGGATATAATTAATAGCTGTCATTCTGATACGGGACCCAATATCTGATTGCCAAGGCAGGGGCGGCGTCCACGAGTCGAATGTGTCAGCGAACATAGGCGTCAGGAGGCCAAAGGCGCCTTAAAAATGTATATAAATTCAAAATTCGTTATAGGTTGCGATTAAAATAATTCAATATCGCCTTATTTTATTATTATTATTATTATTATTTATTATTATTATTATTATTATTTATTATTTTATTTATCTCAAAAAGATACATTTCATTCATATAATAAATTTATAATTTGTGATTTGTAGTTGTTCAGTCTCCTCACATTTCCAGATGGACAGGAACTCTTCGAATGAAGTATCTTCTTTTCACAGTCAAGGTCTAAATACCTCTCTTCTGGTTTTACTCCTTATACCAGCCATATACCATACAGCTGAGGCTATAAGGGGTTTCATCCAAGCACTTTTCTGATTATGTGTGCTGTACCAAATAACGCTTGTCTTTGTATTTCGAATGGGTCGTGTTATCCAGGAAGTCTTGAAACGTTGTTTTTAAATTCAGAATTTACATATCCAGTCGCACCAATAATGATTGGAATAATTTCAGTCTTAGTGTTCCACATTCTTGATATTTCAATACTAAGATCTTTGTACTTCAGTTGTTTTTTAGCGTCTTGTGTAATAATATTTTCGTCCGCAGGAACAGATACATCGACTAGATAAGTTTTACCAGGAGTTTTTATAACTAAATCCGGTCTATTAGCGTGGATTGTTCGATCTGTTCTGATGCTCATATCATACATTAAAGTTGTTCCATTGTTAGTTACTACTTTTGCAGGTGTATGGTTGTACCATCGGTCAGTATCTGTAGGGCAGTTATAATACTTACTTAAATTGTAATGGATCAGGTTGCATATTTTATTATGACGCTCAAGATATTCTTTTCTTGCTAATTCTTCACAATGGGATATTATATGGTGTATGGTTTCATTTTCTTTCTTGCATATTCTGCATTTTATATTAGTACTTGTTTTATGAATTTTGTTTTTAATATAGCGGGTGTTTATTGCTTGATCCTGAGCAGATGTTATAAGGCTTTCTGTTTCTCCTTTCATTTTGCCTTGTATTAGCCATTTAAACGAATCCTTCTTGTCATACGCAATCTTTTCCATGTTTCTAAGTTTTTGCCCATGTAATGGTTTATTTCTCCATTTTTGATAAAAACGATGATAACATTGCTCCTTAAATTGTTTTGGTGTGTACTGAGAATGAGCAAGCCTTTCTTCCTCAGGTGTTTCATTTACATCAATAACACGTTCTATGTCCGTAGTGTCAGTATCTTCTCCATATCTTTCCTGTACAATAACCTCATCAATTACTTCAGTTTCGTTGTCCATATCTAGAAGTCTTATTTCGTTTATGTCTTCGTACAGTTGTATGGGTTTGTTGATTTTGGTCTTTAGTTTTGATGCTTTCTTAAGGATGGAGAAATTCTGTGGCAGGCTCATGTCATATAAAACAATGTTGGATATAATGGGGTCTGTATGATTGTTTTGTTTTAAGTAATAACTAAGGCTGTATATTGATTGATTGTAAACAGCTTCTAATTGTTGAAGACCTCTACCACCTACGTCTCTTCGTACATAAAGTCTTTCTACATCCTCTCTTGGGTGTAGTTGTCCGTGAATAGTTAGGAGCTTTCTAGTTTTACGATCGATTTTTTGTATTTCATGAAGGTTCCAGTTTATGATTCCAAAGCTGTATCTTAGGACAGGAATGGCTAAAACTCCAATCGCTTGAAACTTGTTTTTGCAGGTAAGATGTGAATTTAATATTTTTCTCACTCTTGTAAAATACTCTTTACTTAATTTAATTTTCATGCTTTCATTATCAATTCCTTCTCCTTCCTCTATCCCAAGGTATTTATATGTGTTACCAGGCTGTAATGCTTCAATAGTGTCACCACTGTTTAGCTGCATGTTTTGTTTCCTTTTTAACTTGCCTTTTATGAAAGTAGCCGTTGCACATTTTTGTAAACCAAATTTCATGTTTATGTCATCCGAAAACATTTTTGTTATATCAAGAGCTTTTTTAATTCTGTTTCGCTCTTGCATGTTAACTTCAGATCATCCATATATAGCTGATGTGATATCGGCATTGTTGATTTAGAAAGTTTGTATCCCGCAACAGTTTCATTTATTAAGGTTGATAAAGGAGCTAATGCTATACAAAATAAAATAGGAGACAAGGAATCACCGTGGTATATACCTCTTTTTACATTTATCTCACTTGTAACAGTGGTATTGTCCTGTGATCTTAGATAGAGTGTTGTTTTCCATGTTTTCATCAGTTGTTTTAAGAATTGTATTATTTTTTTAGATATGCCATATATATTTAAGGACTCAATTAGCCACGTGTGAGGTACACTATCATATGCCTTCTGATAGTCAATCCAGGCTATATTCAGGTTCTTTTTGTACTTCTCACAATCATTTAAGATATATTTTGAGTATAACAAATGATCTTTACATCCTTGAAAGCCTTTAGCACATCCACGTTGTTCAGGAGGCATAATCTGTTCTTGTCGAAGATATTGTGTTATTTTATTTGATAGTATACTTGTAAGCAACTTATAAGATGTATTTAAACAAGTTATTGGGCGATAGTTTTTGGGGTCTTTGCTGTCGCCATCTTTAGGTATTAAGAATGTTCTTCCTGAGGCCAACCAGTCTGGAATATTTTCTGGATTATTTAATATATCATTAAATTGATTTGCCAATATACTATGGGACGCTGTTAAAGTTTTTAACCAATAGTTAGGAATCATGTCAATTCCGGTAGCTTTCCAGTTTAAGATTTTTTTAATTGAGGTATTGATATCTTCTTCTGTGATGTTATTAAAGTTCATAGGTATATTATTGATGTTTTGTTTTAATTTTGTTATCCATTCTGCCGATCCATTATGGTTTGTTTCATTCTGATATATACTTTGCCAGTATTCCTCGATTTCTTCTTTTGATGGGGTATGATTTATGTTATTAGCAATATCAACCTTCCGCATATTTCTATAGAATATGGCTGCGTTTTGATGAAAATTTTTGTTATCGATAAACTGTTTGCTCCTGGATTTGTATCTTCGAAGTCTTTGCGCTATGGCAGCAATCTTTTGCTTAATTTCTTCAATGATCTCCTGTACAGACTTATTAGGATTTTTAAAATATGTTTCTTTAATGTAATGTAATTTCTGTTTAGATCTAGGTCTTTTGTTCTCACTAATAAGAATGACTTGCGATAAGTTAGCTCGCAATTTACTTATCTTATTTTCTAATCGTTGTTGCCATTTGGGTATTTTTGATGGTTTCGACTTTTTGTTATTGTTAAGTAGTATAAGTTTTTCTTTATTGATCTCTTCCGTTAATACAAATGCTGTGGTGTATATCAATGCATTTACAAATATGAAACTAGGATTAGGTGTAGCTTTAAGAACGTTTTGTATATGCTTATTCCCTGTTTTAATTAGATCTTCATTTTTTGGGTTATTATTATTATTATTATTATTATTATTATTATTATTATTATTATTATTATTATTATTATTATTATTATTATTATTATTATTATTATTATTATTATTATTATTATTATTATTATTATTATTATTATTATTATTATTATTATTATTATTATTATTATTATTATTATTATTATTATTATTATTATTATTATTATTATTATTATTATTATTATTATTATTATTATTATTATTATTATTATTATTATTATTATTATTATTATTATTATTATTATTATTATTATTATTATTATTATTATTATTATTATTATTTTAGTAACTTATTTATGATCTCAGTAATTATTCTTGTTCTAATATGAATAGTTCGTATAGTCGTGTTATATCATGTATACAGTGGACTCTTCATATTAAATCACCGATGGATATATAGACGCGGGAGCGCGCGGGCGACGCGGCGGCGGAAATTTGTCCACGCACGAATTTACAAAATGAAGCGTTCTAACTTGTTTAGTCTTGTTAAAACATGCATTACTTGAAGTCGTCTATGAATGAACAAACATATTATTTGCTGCATTCTCCTTCAGCAAGCAGTACTGCACTAGTGTACAATTTATGTACCTTGTATTTTTAAAATATTTGTGAGTGAATGTCAAGAACATTAAAGGTAAGCTATTTTGCATTGAAAATAAACATACATACATAACAATACGCATTTTCCAATAGGGGTAGCAATCATGTTTGCAAAATCTAGAAAAAAAAGTAATAAAAGCGAAATTATTCAAAAATGTTACTTCATACTTTCCTATAATTAAAGTAAACAAGACTTTTGGTAATAGAATAATTACATTTATTGAATATTTTTATTCAGATGTCTCAAGAAAGAAAGAAAAAGAAACTCTCCGGGCATCAAAATTTAATTAATAAAAAAGACGCCAAGAAGAACAAGAGAAAAATGCTTCAAGATTAACACAGTATTTTACGAAACAAACGACCAGAACTGACCAAGATTATCCGCCAGATTCAATTCAGGAATCAGTACCCGGTTGCAGTGTAGATGAATTCAAAATACCAAGTCAGCCACGACCAACTCCCAGTGAAGATATCAAATCGTTGAAGAAATTACCCCTGTTTTTGGATCTGTGGACTATATTGAAGAGACAGGTACAGATACAATAAATAAATGTGCATTTGATGACCCAGAGCTTTGGCCGGAACCAATATCTCACATATCTAGGCAAGCTATTATAAAAACGGATCCTAAACAAATAAAAAACTTTAATTTTCCGCGCGATTTGTTGGGTCGAAAATTTTCTGACAGTTACTATAAGAGAAACTTAAAAAATGGTGAAGATTGTAATAGAAATTGGTTGATTTACTCAATTACAAAAAATAGTGTTTATTGCTTTTGTTGTAAACTTTTCAAACCTTCTCAGCAAAATAGATTTATTCAGGGATTTAATGACTGGCATCATATAGTAATAATGTACCTGAACCGCCATGAAAAAACTTCCACTCACTTTACTAACTATAAAAATCTGTTGTGGCCAGCACAATACCTCTCGCCACTTCCTTTTTTTTGTTACATAAGTATAGGGCGCGAATAGTCATGTTACATTGTTGGCCTTGACAAGCAGAGGTGGGGGCCCGTTTCAGAATGATAATTAGTACATAAATGTCAGAATTTTTCATTAAAAATTTCAAAATTTTCTAAATTGACGTAGTTAATTTGTCACCAGCAGTGTGGAATTTACTTGCCGAGGAAAATAAATCACATAGAATTGGAAAATCACTAAATTTAGAATGAGAAATTATGATATATGACATCTATATACATAATTACTAGCTATCATTTTGACATGGGCCCCCATATCTGCTTGTCAAGGCCAACAAAGTCACATGACTGCTCGCGCCCTAATATATTTAACATTTCTTGTTTACCTACACTCTACATCAAAAATTCTATTTATATCTATTCCATATATTTAGATTTTTTAAACTTAAACTCATTCTATGAAGAAATTTTGTCCTACTCTTCTAATTTTTCGAGATGTTTCCAATTCATTGTCGGAAGTAACAGTATTTCTGAAGGGTATGTGTAATATACCTGTAATATTAAATATGTTACTATTAATACATTAAGAAATAATATAATGTATGTACTTCCCAGAAAAAGTCTCCAGTAATATCTCCGGATTTCTGATACTGACATTTATCTGTCAGTTACAAACAATTTAAATTTTCAACTATTTTCCATGGCATTCTCTCGGCTGTAAAATTTATTACAACAGATTATTTTATATATTATATGTCTTTTATCTCTAAATATATAGAATATATAATAAAATATTTAAATGTATCAGATAGAGAATTTAATTTTCTTTAATATTACGAAGAAAAAATTTCAGAAAATAATATTTAGAAGATTTTTTTTAAGAATCTTCTACTTCCGGTTGTCCAATTGTTACCAAAACCTTTTCAGATCTTCCTATGAATGTCCGATTGGGAAATACGTAGTTAAACAAATTTAAAGTCTTATAGTTTTTGAGTAATCGTCCTTCCAACATCCCACATACACACACACACACACACACACACACACACACAGAGAGAGAGAGAGAGAGAGAGAGAGAGAGACATCATCGTAAAAATGTTAAAATCGGATTGTAGGGACCTTAAAACGTGTTTATTCAACAAAATCTGGATATGTGATTTTTAGCATGAATCCAATACCTCTCTTAGCGAGAGGTAAAAAATAGACAGAGTTGCTTCTATCGTTCAAAAATAAAACTACTGTTGATTATTTACAACAAACAATATTAGACATTGAAAGTAAACGATGGTATGAAGTAATAAAGCGAATAATTTATGTAATTCAATTTTTATGTAAACAAACTTTAGCACTTCGAGGCAAAAACAATAATCTTTACAATCGCAACAATGCTAGAAAAGTTTGATCCTATTATATCGGAACACACACGACGTATAAATAGCGATTCTGAATTTCACAAAATGCCAACATATCTAGGAGACAAAATCCAAAATGAAATACTTTCCTTGATGGCTTTTAATATTAAAAATCATATTATAAATTTATGTCGACAAAATACATATTTTTCAATAATATTAGATTGCACTCCGGATGTTTCTCATATTGAGCAAATAAGTGTAATAATTCGATTCTTTCATTTCAATTTAGCATTAGGATCGACTGAAATACATGGACATTTTTTAGCATTTTATCCAATTTTAGATGTTACAGGGGCTGGATTAACAACATTTCTTATTGATCTATTAAAAACATTAAATTTAGACATAAATAATATAAGAGGCCAAGGCTATGATAATAGCTCTAACATGCGCGGCAAAAATATTGGCCTACAAAAAAGAATTTTAGATTTGAACCCGCGAGCTTTTTATGTTCCTTGTGCGAATCACAGCCTGAATCTAATTGTAAATGATGCCGCTAATATCAACCATGAAACAGTAATTTTTTTTTAATATAGTACAAGAATTATTTACATTTTTCTCTGCGTCTACTAATCGATGGAATATCTTAATCAAGCATGTTACTAATTTAACTTTAAAGCCCTTATCCGAAACACGCTGGTCAAGTAGAATTGATGCCATAAAGCCTCTCTATAAATATTTACCAGAAGTTTTTGATGCATTATTTGAAATTTGCAATGACCACACAAGAGTCGACGAACAATCTAAATACCAAGCAAAATGTTTGGGAGAAAAAAATTCTACATTTACATTTATTTGCTCCGTTAAAGTGTGGTATGATATTTTAAATTTAATTTTCTTTAATATTACCAAGAAAAAATTTCAAAAAATATTATTTAGAAGATTATTTTTCAAGAATCTTCTACTTCCGGTTGTCCAATTGTTACCAAAACCTTTTCAGATCTACCCATGAATGTCCGATTGGGAAATACGTAGTTAAACAAATTTAAAGTCTTACAGTTTTTGAGTAATCGTCCTTCCAACATCCTACATACATACACACACACACACACACACACACACACACATACATACATCCACACACACACACACACACACACACACACAGAGACATTATTCAATAAAATCTGGATATGCGATTTTTAGCATGAATCCAATACCTCTCTTAGCGAGAGGTAAAAAAGTTATCTTTCACTGCAGTCTTGAGTAGCTTTTTACATTCATTGTACATTTAATTTTTATATTAATAAAGAAAATTCGTAAAGTTTATTAAACGCATTTTTACCTATCGCTAAGAGAGGTATTGCATTCATGCTAAAAATCGCATATCCAGATTTTATTGAATAAGCACGTTTTAAGGTCCCTACAATCCGAGTTTATCATTTTTACGATGTGTGTGTGTGTGTGTGTGTGTTTGTGTGTGTGTGTGTGTGTGTGTGGTGTGTGAGTGTGTGTGTGTGTGTATGTGGATGTATATATGTGTGTGTGTATGTTATGTGTGTATGTGGGATGTTGGAAGGACGATTACTCAAAAACTATAAGCCTTTATATTTGTTTAACTACGTATTTCCCAATTAGACATTCATGGAACGATCTGAAAAGGTTTTGGTAGCAATTGGACAACCGGAAGTAGAACATTCATGAAAAAAAATCTTCTAAATATTATTTTTTGAATTTTTTCTTGGTAATATTAAAAAAAATTAAATTCTCTATCTGATACATTTAAATATTTTATCATATATTCTATAGATTTAGAGATAAAAGAAATATAATATATAAAATAATCTGTTGTAATAAATTTTACAGCCGAAAGAATGGCCATGGAAAATAGTTGAAAATTTAAATTGTTTGTAACTGACAGATAAATGTCAGTGTCAGAAATCCGGAGACATTACTGAAGACTTTTTCTGGGAAGTACATACATTATATTATTTCTTAATGTATTTATAGTTAAATATGTAATATTATAGGTATATTACACATACCCTTCAAAAATACTGTTACTACCGACAATGAATTGGAAACATCTCGAAAAATTAGAAGAGTAGGACAAAATTTCTTCATAGAATGAATTTAAATTTTAAAAATCCAAATATAAGGAATAGACATAAGTAGAATTTTTGGTGTACAGTGTAGGTATACAAGAAATGTTAAATACATTAGGGCGCGAACAGTCATGTGACTTTGTTGACCTTGACAAGCAGATATGGAGGCCCATGTCAGAATGATAGCTAGTAATTATGTATATAGATGTCAAATATCATAATTTCTCATTCTAAATTTAATGATTTTCTAACTCCATGTGGTTTATTGTCCGCGACAAGTAAATTTCACACTGCTGGTGACAAATTAACTAAATGAATTTAGAAAATATTGAAATTTTTAATGAAAAATTCTGACATTTGGCATCTACGTACATAATTACTAATTACCATTCTGAAACGGGCCCCCACATCAGCTTGTCAAAGCCAACAATGTAACATAACTGTTCGCGCCCTATACTTATGTCACCAAAAAAAGGAAGTGGCGAGAGGTATTGTGTTGGCTACAACATTTTTTTACCTCTCGCTAAGAGAGGTATTGTATTCATGCTAAAAATCGCATATCCAGATTTTATTGAATAAGCACGTTTTAAGGTCCCTACAATCCTAATTTAACATTTTTTCGAAGATGTCTGTGTGTGTGTGTGTGTGTGTGTGTGTGTGTGTGTGTGTGTGTGTGTGGATGTGTGTGTGTGTGTATGTGTGTGTGTGTGTGGGGGGGGGATGTTGGAAGGACGATTACTCAAAAACTATAAGCCTTTATATTTGTTTAACTACGTATTTCCCAATTAGACATTCATGGAACGATCTGAAAAGGTTTTGGTAACAATTGGACAACCGGAAGTAGAAGATTCTTGAAAAAAAATCTTCTAAATAATGTTTTTTGAATTTTTTTTTTTTTGGTAATATTAAAAAAAATTAAATTCTCTATCTGATACATTAAAATATTTTATTATATATTCTATAGATTTAGAGATAAAAGAAATATAATATATAAAATAATCTGTTGTAATAAATTTTACAGCCGAAAGAATGCCATGGAAAATAGTTGAAAATTTAATATGTTTGTAATTGACAGATAAATGTCAGTGTCAGAAATCCGAAGACATTACTGAAGTTTTTTTCTGGGAAGTATATACATTATATTATTTCTTATTGTATTAATAGTTAAATATTTAATATTTTAGGTATATTACACATACCCTTCATAAATACTGTTACTTCCGACAATGAATTATAATAATAATAATAATTTATTTATCGCCCAACAGTTACACACCATTAACAGGACAACATAATGAAACAAACATTACAACATGTACATGTTATAAAGAAAAACATATTTTAAATTTGAAAGTATCTACATAACATCTTACATAAAACAAATAATTAAGAATATTAAATTCGTTGTGAATTATACAGAAGTTCTCTTAGTCTAGGGTATGTAATATTAAATAAATCAACATCGATAATGAATTCATTAGCATTATTACACATAATATGAATAGGTGATCTAGTCAATAAATTTGTTCTAGCAAAGCTTACAAAGAATGTAACATATGTTCGAGCACATAATCGTGGAACAAAAAAATTTATTTGACTTAAAATTGAAGAACAATCAACAGTATTATTTAGTAATTTGTACAAGAACAATATGGATATATTTCTCCTACGCTGTAATAATGAGAGGTAACCAAATCGCTCTAACATAGTGTTTTGTTCAATTCCTATGGGGGGAAACTGATTATCATTCCTGTACGATAAATATTTCAGGAAACGCCTTTGTACAGATTCTAAATCATTTATATAACATTGATACATAGGATACCATATCAAACCACAATATTCCAACTTTGACAATATAAAAGTGGAGTACAATATTTTTAGTAAATCGGTATCATCGAAACATTTAGTATTCCTAATAATAAATCCTAATAATTTGTTACATGACGTTACAACATGATTTGTATGAAAAGAAAAGGATAAGCTAGGATCAAAATAAACACCTAAATCTTTAATAATATTGGTGCGTTCAAGACGAGTATTATCAATATTGTATTCAAATGTAATAGGGTTTTTCTTACGGTGATATGACATAACTTTACATTTGGATGGACTTAAACATAGTCTGTTATTTTTACACCAATTGTTTACAAAATTAATTGCAATTTGTAAGGCTGAACAATCGTTATCGTTATATATTGGACAATATAGTTTTAAATCTTCTGCAAATAATAAGTTGCTACATTTGACTTCTTTACATATGTCATCTATATACAATGTAAATAACAATGGCCCCAGATTAGAACCCTGTGGGACTCCAGAGTACACCTCAAACAACTCTGATTTACACCCATTATATTGAACGTACTGTTTTCTTTGGTGTAGGTATGATTTAAATAGTGATAATAATGGATTACTCAAACCAAAACTATTTAATTTTTGTAATAATACACCGTGGTCTATTTTATCAAATGCCTTTTGAATGTCCATGTAAACAACATCTACTTGTACTCCTCGGTCTATAGTATCACTTAAGAATTGCTTGAAGACTGTGAGATTAGTGACAGTGGATCTATGTTCTCTGAAACCATGCTGGGCATCAGACAGTTTGTGTTGTATACCTTTGGAAATACAGGAATGTAAGAGCATTTCAAATATTTTAGCGAAATTACACAGAATAGAAATTGGTCTATAATTTACAATATTGGCTGCATCACCAGCTTTGAGTATCGGACATACTTTGGAAATTTTCCAAATATCTGGAAATTGGTTGCTACTAAGAATCTTATTATAAATGTAACAGAGTGGTTCAGATAAAGGAAACGCACAATCTTTGACGAAGAACGCTGGTACCTGGTCAATACCTGAAGTCATCTTATTCTTCATTTTTCGAATGGTGTTGAGCACTTCTTCAGGAGAAAGGGCTGGTAGGGAAATGTTGTCGGATCCGCAATCCTCAACACTAATGTCTTTGTCAGATGAGTTTTTGATACACACTAGAAAAATAGTGTGCAAATGCATTTACTATAGAGTTCGGGTCATTTAACTGCATGCCATCAGCGTTCATAGTTCCAGGAATACGTGAGCTGCATCTTTTTGATTGTATGAATGACCAGAAGAGATTTGTGTTTTCTTTTATAGAAGATTCTGTTTTGTGTAGGAATACTTTATACGCAGCCGCTACTTGCTGTTTAATTTTTTTCCTCAAAGCTTTAAATTCAATGAAGTCTTCATTATTCTTAGTTCTTTTAAATCTTTCATGAGTGTTGTGCTTTCTTCTTATGTTAGAAATGATCTCTTTCGTGTACCACGGCGGGAAATTATTATTCATTTTATTTTGCCTGTGATATGGAACATGTGCATCAAAGATGTTTGTTAGTATTTTATAAAGTTTAGAACACGCACAATTCACAGTAGCACTTTCATAAAGAGGGGACCAATCTGCATTCAACAGAGCATCATATAGTGCAGGAAAATTAGCTTTTTTAAAATTATAACATTTTTCTTGATCCGTAGATAAAAAATTGGACTGTTTTATTATATCAAGATTTGCAGTGATTTCCAAGGAAGGATGATGTAGATCTTCCTTAACACACTCTAACTCAGATTTGGCTACTGTGCAGCTGATAGTTGATGCAACAATATCTAATATTTTTCCATATTCATTCGGTATTTTGTTTATTTGTTTTAAATTCAAAAATTCACAAAAATTGTTAAAAATGTTTGACTTTCTGTCATTTATATCTTCATAAACCAGATTAGGAATGTTGAAGTCTCCAGTTATAATAACTTCACTGTTATATAAGTATTCCATTGAAGTGAATGCATCCAAAAATGACTCAAAATCATTAATAGCTATTTTTGGTGGAATATATATAACGAAAATTAGTATTTTAGAATTTATTGTATTAATACGACAGCCAACAATATCAATTGACGGAAAAGCCTCGGTTAAAGTTCTTATGTTTAGTTGAGTAACTTGAAAGGTATTTTTAATTGCTAGTATTACTCCACCACCTTTGCTGAGATCAAGTTTTTCAAATTGTCTGTCGCTACGAAATACACTGTAATTATTAGGAAATAGTTCTGCGTTATTAACAGAGTCACTTAACCACGTTTCGGTTATACAAATAATGTCAAAAAGGCAGGAAGAAGTTGATGAATAAAACAATTCACATTTTGTATTGAGACCGCGCACATTTTGATAGAAAATGTTGACACACTTACTATTGATACACGACATACTGTTGGGCCTTAATGGTTTAAAGAAATTATCTTAGGTTTCCCTTGGATGTATTTTATAATAATGTTTTCCTCTCCTTTGAGTTTTCTGTTATCTAAGTCAGCCTTAACATTTTTATAATACTCTAGCTGCCGTGGAGTTCTATCAAGAGATATTCTAATATTTCCCAAATTTTCGCCAACATTGCTTTTCTTAAAATTGTGAATAATATCATGGACTTGTTTTGATTCGCTAAGCCTTATTTTAATCGGACGATTCTTTTTATTATCATATTTCCCAAGTCTTATAGGTTTGATTTCCGTAGTATCAATGGCGGGATTAACTTTTTTTATAATCTCCCTTACATTAATTTTATCGACATTAAAACGTGAACTACTCTGATTGTCCGTCGGTTCAGATATACCGTAAATAATTAAATTATTCTTTCTTTTTTCTCTCTCATTAATTTCCGCTATGATATCTTCAAAGTCGAACTTAGTATGAGAGGTCTCATAGGTTTCCAGTTTAGATTTTAGAGAGTTTATTTCATGTTTTAAGTCTTCAATTAGTAACTCAAGACCTTTACCATGTTTGTCCTTTTTGTCGCATATTGTACAATAAAAGATTAGTTTCTTTGTTTTTAAGTTACTTAGTTCAGCCCGAGTAAGACCTGAACAGGTAGTATGATATGGATCTTTGCAAAGATCACACCGGAGACATCGTTACAATTTTTACATCCAATAATAGGCATTGCTAGTTCCGAAGTGTGGGACTGGTTGCGATGGAACAGGTGTACAATATAGTTATACTTTGCAAACAATTGACTGAGTAAGACAGGTGCGCGCAACTCCAAGTTAACACTTAACACTTCCAAGAGCAAAATAATAAAAAGTCTTAAAATGTCTTTTTTACTTACTGAATTCTCACAAGAGTCCACTCTGTAGTTGAACAATACACAATTGCACTAATTTAACTGGACAAAATAAATAAAGTTTCAATTTTGACAGCGAAATTTACAAAAAATATGCAGATGCACTCTATACACGTTTAATCTCGAGAACTTCAACTTCAATGAATTGGAAACATCTCGAAAAATTAGAAGAGTAGGACAAAATTTACTTGGAGAATCTCTTAATTCTTGATCTGTGACTATTATGGAGGTGACAAGTATAGGTTAAAGAACTTAAATTTGTTTCAAACATTGTAGGACAATGTACACCAACACTGTAGACAAGAGTAACATTGCACTGCGAAAAAGCTATCAAATTCTTCTCAAGTAAGTTGTAAATATTGACAAAATTACACATCGTTGTAAGAATAATCGGAGTGCAATCTATCCATCACTTTATTAAAAGAAATTAATGTGTTATTTAGATACAACATGTATGAAAAAATAAAATGTTAAAGAAGATATGTAAGAATAGATGCACAATCCAGATATATAAACAAGAACGTTGTTCGAATTGAAAATCCCTTTTACCAGCCTAAAATTTATATATGGTAAACTCTACTTTGTAATTTAATGTATAAAATTTTATGGTAAAATATCCTATAGATTTTGTAAATATATGTGAAAATTGTTTTATGTTGAGATATGCCCTTATTGAATAATAAAGAAGTTTATACGTCATAAAATTAACAAATTATGTAACATTCAATTTTGAAATACCTACCGGACGTCAAGGGCGTTTCTATGTACTACCGGCCTAGACCGTAAAAACGTACCTACCGGACTCGTTGCTAAGATGGTAGATAGTTGTGCACAGTTGAGTATACAGAAAAAAATATCCTATAATCTTGATAGAATATATCCTGAACATGGCGTTGATATGAATATTTTATTGCAGCGTCATGGCATGCCTTCTCTCAATACCAGACGAGAATTTCAAACAGCTAAATTTCTATCAATGCTTCTAACCAATAAAATTGATTGTCCCTATTTACTGTCTTATATTGCACTGCATGTTCCTAAGTTAATTTCCAGACACAACACGACATTCTATTTTCCAACTCCAAATACCGATATCCTGGATAAGTCACCAGTACCGAAATAAAATTTATCATTATTATTACAAATTATGCTTATTTTGAAATATTTACTATTTGGATATTTAAGCAAAGTTTCAAACCCAGTGCGTGAATTTATAATTAAGTACCTATCCACATTTTTATATTCACAAATATTAATGTTTCAGGAACACAACGAAAATACATAATTATAAAATTTTGAAAATGAATATCTCTTTTTTACGAATTTTTCATCAATATTTAGGTACAGCAGAACTTTTAGAAAATATATTTCAACAAATACATACGAATTGAAGTCGAGAGTCTTATCGAGACTTCAAGACTTTCTCGACAAGACTCGATACTTGTCTCGTCTCGTCTCGACTTTTAGTCGAGACCAAAATGATGGCCTTGTCTGGACAAGACCTAGACTGGTCGGTAACATTACACTCAACAAGTCATCAAATCGCTTTTTACTTTCTCTCGCCACTTGCTTCACCCATTTATTCTTCTTTCTACTCTAACAAACACTCTTCACGCCCAGTGTGTAAGTGGATGGATTTGATTGGTAGCGTGCTTAAAGAGAGAAAGTTTCCAAGTGGAAAGAGAAGAAGAACATGTATGAATGTAATTATAAGTGTGGCCGACGCGAAAGAAGTGTGCTTAGACAGGAATGTGTGGCGAATGATGATTGTTTCGTAACTATTATTGTGATCCGGATGTGGTATTTCGCTACCGAAAATCGGTTACTTTAATATGTTGAGAGTGAGGATTTGTTGTATGATGTTGATGTTATTATTTTCGGGTTTGTGTTAACCCACTAAGTGGAACATGCGTGATTTTAAGTATGTATGTATGTATGTATCTAATTGTTGCAACTGAAGTTTGAAATTAATAAAAGTAAACATGATTACAATAATAATAGTAATTAACTCCATACAAGTAGATTGATAACAAGCTTTACTTTTCATCTGATACATAGATAATATACATATTTCATTTTATTTTATGCATTAAATAAACGCTTGTAATTTTAGAGTAGCTTGGAAATAATTGGTATAGCAACTTCCCTTTGGGTGTGTGGCAAGCAGATTTCTGATGGCATTTTCTGTGAAAGAGCAGAGGAAATGATTCTTAGAGTTTTCTTCGTACAGGTTACACAGGCTACATATCTCGTCGTCTATAAATCTGTGAGAGTAATTATTTTAAACTCGTGTTTAAAGCAGGAAATTCTTCTAATATTGGTTGTTCTAAGTAGGCTGTACAATTTAAAGACAATGGCTCTATTTTGACCAGATCTGTAAGACTTACAGATTTATTCAGAATTGGCCTATAAGATGAAGAACATAATATATTTGTATTTCTTAAGATAAATTGTTAAAAGTGAAAAATTATATGGAATTTTTATCATCATTTTATTTATTCTTGAGAAGCCAGTTTATTGAAAACCGTGAAATATGAGTAAGATGTTTTCAAAGCCTAAAACAATAATGATTAAGTATTTGTAATATTATTTACATGAATACGCATTGTCCAAATTTAATAGGAATTCATTGGTATTGGGATATTTTACTACATAGAGATGGCGTTAGGTACCAACGTCAAACCTTCGACAAGGGAGCACTTGGTTAAGTAATAGCTATTACTTTTGAGCACGGTGTATAAATATAAAAGATGGGACAACTCATAAGTATTTACGAAGCTGGCATCCGCCAAATGTCTCAGCGTGTAAGGTTAGAAATATTCCTGAAATATAACTGTCATCTGTTAATTTGAATTGAAATTGACACACGTTAATTAATTTTATGTGCATATTATAAAATATATAAATATCGAAAATACTGTTTCCTTGAAGGTTATAGATTAGGAAGAATATTCAATGAAGAAAAAAATCCGATTTGCCATCCTTCGCAAAACATTGTAAATGTTTGGCGAAAAGTTGTACCTTCCACAGCTAATAAAATCCTTGGTACTAAAGATAGTATTTCCCCAAAAACATTTTACAAAGGAAGATATTTTATAAGATTGGTAATCCGGGGATGTACATATTTTAAATAATTAAATATATCATCATGGCTTATTACCCATTTCTGGGTGTACCAATCTGTTTATAATCACAGATTTGGGTAATGACGATATATCTGTAATTGTAGTTGAGAACGTGTGCCAAGCGGAACTTCACGGGGTATCAAAGCTGCCGTGAAGAGTGTACCGCAGGGGTTATTTTGTGCTATTTGAAACTTATTTCATTTTAATTGAATAATGAGTTCTAAAATATTTTTTAATAATACAAATTTCTAGTTCGGCGTCGGTCGGAATCGAACCCTAGCCGCTCGAAACACAACCAATCACCTAACGCACACAGTTACACGACCCAATTTAAAATTATTATTATTATTTGTATGTTAAATATGTTTTATATTGTAACGTTTTTATTTATGTGGGTGAAGTGTAAAACATAGACAAATATTATTAACTAAAAGAATATGTTTATTAAACGATGAATAAATATTAGAAATATAATTAAAAGATTATAAAAGTAACTAGCACTATGATTAACAAATATGAACACTAATTTAAAGACTAAGAATATTATAAGACACTTAAACACTAAGGTTATTTATTTAACTAATTAACACTACTGTTTATGACACTAATTTATGTTCACTTGTCGACTTGTTTTTATATCACCAACTATTCACAACGTTTATTTATATCAGACTTCTTTACTCGTTAGTTCTCTAATACTGAATGTGTTCGCTGGCTTTGGCGGTGGGTTATATACCTGGCTAGATTATTCCTAGAACCTACTAGGGCCTTCTAGATAACTTCTAGAGGTAAACAGCGTGAACAATAGATAACCTCTCCGTGACCTTATCCTAACACGTTCCAACGTGTGAGTGGCGGGCGAGATTCTGTGGCGCGTAGTAGCGCAGCGGCGGCGGTCGCGGGGTTTACGTTACACTGCCCCCCCCCCTTAAGACTGTTTCGTCCCGGAACAGTCCGTGATGACGAAATCTGCATGTACTACCCTTGGTGCATTTCGAATTCTTAAAGAAGTGACAGTCGATGGTCCGCTCAACTTCTTTTTCCTGACCGTTAGGGTTAAAGCTGCAGACGAGAATTTCAACGCCAGTGAAACGGAAGAGGATCTCTAACATGTTACTTACAATCCTCCAATCCAAACCGTCTAGACCACAACCCAACTTCGGTACTGCTAGCTTCAAAATGTCATTCTCCAGTAGATGATCCCTCAAATCGCACAGCGAGTTCCATAGGCTTTGATACGACGGCTTCTGATACGAGCGTGGTTTTGTAACAAGGTAGTAGATGTACCGCTGATGGTCCGAATTGCTATCTCTCAGTCGTAGCGTTTTCCCAACAGATGGACGTTGGTTGGCCAGTTCTTGTAGTCGTCCATATTTCGCCTTAAAGACTGAGGCTATGCCGCGGGACATCTTTAAGTCTTCTGATACGCAGTGGCCGAGGGAATAATCTGAAGACACGGTAAACAGATCTCGATGTTCTTCCTTTATCACGCCGTACCGTGCCTTGCGCCCAAAGGAGTAGTTCTCCATGAAATCTTCAAAAGTCGGTTCTTGAGCTATGATCCGACGAACTGCTGCACCATTATGGTCTTCGTGGTTGTCTCCAGCAAAAGGGGCTAGCCGATTAAAGTGCACCACCCTCGGCTTCCCGGTAGGTCGTTTCTTAATTCTATATACCACGTCGTTTATTCTTTTGACTACCTCATAGGGGCCCTCCCAATTCTTTTGCAGCTTTGGTGATAACCCGCGGCGCCTTTGTGGGTTGTAAAGCCACACTAAATCCCCAGGTTGATATCCACCTTTTTCGGCTTTGATGTCATACCGGTCCTTCATTCGGTCGCTGGCAGTTTGAATGTTCGTACGGACTTGTTCATGAATGTCATCCATTCTTCTCCGTAAGCCCGTAACGTAGTCTTCTCCGGCCAGGTCTTCCCCAGGTTTGCTGCCGAACACCAAGTCGCATGGTAAACGCAACTCACGTCCGAATAAGATGTTCGCAGGAGTTTGCCCTGTTGTCTCATGCACGGATGAACGATAAGCCATCAGGAACAGATGAAGATGTCGGTCCCAGTCTCTTTGGTGGTTGGAGACTACCTTCGACAAATATCGGTTGATCGTTCTGTTCATTCGTTCCACCATGCCATCGGACTGCGGATGTAATGCAGTTGTCCTTGTTTTATTAATTCCTAATATCTTACAGATATTTTGGAAAACGGCGGACTCGAAATTTCTTCCCTGGTCGGAGTGAAGTTCAAGTGGTACCCCGAATCGGCATATACATTCTTTAACTAAGGTTTCAGCGACCGTGGTGGCTTCTTGATTGGGTAATGGATAAGCTTCAACCCACTTGGTGAAGTAGTCCATGACAACCACGATATATTTATTTCCGTCGTCACTTTCTGGGAATGGTCCAGCCACATCAATCGCAATGCGCTCAAATGGACTGCCAACGTTGTATTGACGCATTGGAGCTTTTCGTCGTCTATGAGGGCCGTTGCTTCCAGCGCAAACCACACATTTCTTGCACCAGTCTTTAGCATCTTCGGTGAAGTTGACCCAGTAAAACCGCTGGCGCAATCTTTCTAGAGTTTTAGTGACTCCAAAATGGCCTCCAGATCCGTCATGGATCTCTTTCAACACGTCTGGTATTCTACTCTTAGGAATGACCAACTGAGCTTTCTTCTCAGTTCCATCGGCATTCTCTACCACACGCTTCAACAGGCCATCCTCAATCACCATGGAGTCCCATTGCGCCCAGTACGCTTTTACACTCTGTGAGTGTGGTGCAACGTCTTCCCATATTGGTTTGCATTCTTCTGCTTTCCATTTTAATAAGATTTTCAAAGTCGGGTCATTTTCTTGGTCCTTGCGTAGTCCATCGGGCTGCCAACTATCATCGACTACTGTTGTCCTGGCGACGGTAAACTGTTTCTCTTCAAGTCGACTACAATGTTTGCAGTCATCTTGGCAAGGCCTTCTGGACAATACATCGGCATTACGATGGCTGGTACCCGCCCTATGATCGATTTTGAAATCGTATTCCTGTAGTCTTTCAATCCATCTAGCCACCTGACCTTCAGGATTCTTGAATTGTAGCAGCCATTTTAATGCAGCATGGTCAGTTCTAATCAAAAATTTTCTTCCGTACAAATATTTGTAGAAATGTTCCACGGATTTCACGACTGCCAAGAGTTCTTTTCTGGTCACACAGTAATTCCTTTCTGGTTTTGACAAGGTCTTACTAAAGTAGGCAATAACCTTCTCATGCCCATCTTGTATCTGGGAAAGAACGCCACCAATTCCGACGTTGCTGGCATCTGTGTCTAGAATGAATTCTCCTTCAGGTAAAGGATAACTCAAGACGGGTGCGCTTGTCAAAGCATGTTTTAGTTCTTTAAATGCAACTGTACAGTCCATTTCCCAGATAAATCTTCTTCCTTCTTCAGTAAGCCTTGTCAGTGGCTTGGCTATGTTGGCAAATCCAGGTACATATCGTCGATAATAGGTACACAAACCAAGGAAACTTCTGAGTTCGTGTTTGTCCCTAGGTGCTGGCCAGTCTCTCACAGCCTTTATCTTCTCCTGGTCAACTGCAATACCCTTACCGGAAACCACGTGTCCAAGGTAATGAACTTCTCTTTGAAACAGGTGACACTTCTTCGGGCTAAGTTTCAGGTTAGCCTTCCTCAATCTCTGGAAAACCTCTTCCAAATTCTTCATGTGGTCCTCGAATGTCTTACCTACCACAATAATATCGTCGAGGTACACTAAACAGGTTTTCCAAGATAGCCCAGCCAATACCGTTTCCATGAGTCGTTCAAACGTTGCAGGAGCATTGCAGAGCCCAAACGGCATTACGGTAAATTGCCAGAGTCCTGTACCAATGGTGAAGGCTGTCTTCTCCTTGTCTTTTGGACCCAAATCCACTTGCCAGTAGCCGCTCTTTAGATCCAAAGTGGAGAACATTTTTGAGCCAGCCAAAGTGTCTAATGTGTCGTCTATTCGAGGTAGCGGGTAGCTATCCTTCTTCGTCACGTTGTTAAGTTGACGATAATCGACGCAAAATCGTGTAGAGCCATCCTTCTTCTTCACTAACACCACTGGTGAAGCCCATGGACTGCTTGAAGGTTCAATCACACCTTCCATCTTCATGTCCTCGATTATTCTTTCTGCTTCCTCACGCTTCGCCAGTGGTAGTCTTCTTGCTGGTTGACGGATGGGTCTTGCGTCTCCGGTGTCTATTTTGTGGTGAACTACATTAGTTCTCCCTTTGGTTTTCTCATCAAATTGGAACACATCTTTAAAATTTCCAATTAGGTTCTTTGCCTTTGTTCTCTGGTCGGCGGTCAATTCTTCAAATGATGTTGTCAATTGATTGATTAACGTGTCCGGAACTTTCTGAGATGTGTTCCCTTTGGCCTTTACAGTTCGGATAATCGAGGATACTGCCATGCATTCTCCTACAATTGTTCCTCTCTTCAGAACAACAGGATAAAAATTTACGTTCATTATCCGAACAGGTATTACCTGGCTGGCTTTGACCAGTGATTTTCCGACAACAACTCCAGTGCCGGTTTTGGCATCATCATTCTTGGGCTCCAGCATAACGATACTTCCCTCACAGAAACTACCGTCTAAATGTGCCTCCAGGATAGTTTCACTTCGTTCTGGGAGGGTAACGTCTTCGGCCATAAGTACGCGCACAGCCTTGTCATCTCGTGGATTTAATACGAGTTCTTCTTCATTGACCATCATCACCCCCTTCTTCAGGTCAAGTTTAAAACCATACTTTGTCATTGCGTCCATCCCAAGTATTAATTCATCTTCAACTTCAGCTACCAGCGCACGATGTTTGAATGAGGTTTTTCCGATAGTGATGGTGACATCTACTTCTCCTAACGCGGTAGCTTGTTCTCCCGTTGCTGTGCGTAATCGCCACTTAGTTGGTTGAAGATGCGTCTTGCCAGTTTTCCTTATCAAGTCGGGTCTGATTATAGTTTTTGTCGCACCCGTATCCAGTAGCATTTTCATTGGCTTTCCGTTAATAGAGCCATCCACATAGATGCTATTGGCTTTATGATGAAGAGATGCGACATAACTGATGGATTGTGGAGCTACTAGATTACGGGTCGACAGTTGCCCCTTCGCATCAACCCGATTTAGTTTTCCGACTCCTTTTCTTCCTTTGCAGATTCCGTCTTCTTTTGCATTTTTCTGCAAAATCTCTGCGGATGGCCCAGTTCACCGCAATTCCAACAACGGAGTTTCTTTCTTCCGGTAAACACTTCACTTGCAATTCGTCGCACTGTCTCTTCTAGATCTTCAGTGTTTTCTTTTCTCTCAGCATCCATACTTCGCACACGCGATTGGTTACGTGAAGCTTGTTTGGCAGCTTCATGCTCCAATGCATATGAGAGTGCGTCAATTAAAGTTTTTGGACGGGCCAATCGCAGTGCTTGTTGAGTTTCGCTGTCTCGAACTCCGTAGATAAATGATTGAGTGGCCAGGCACTCCAAAACGCTGTCAGGAGCTGTAGGATGTGCAAGATGAACTAAACGAGCTACGTCAACTTCAAATTCTTGAAGGCTTTCTTTTGAACTCTGATACCGGTTCCTCAGTTGCGTCTGGTACACCTGCTCCAGATGCGCATTTCCATACCGCATATCCAATCGTTTGACTAGCTGGTCGTAGTCTTCTTGTTCTTCTTCTTTCAGCGTTTGCAGGATGTCGATAGCTTCTCCGCGCAGCGAGACAGTCAACGCCGTAGCCTTCTCCTCGGACGTCCAATTATTCGCTTTTGCGGCCGCTTCAAATTGTTTTAAATAATTCGGCCACGAAAACTTCCCATCAAATTCCGGTGTTTTTATGTGCATTTTTGAAGTAGTATCAGGTTTTACTACTTTTCTTCCTTCTATTAGACTTGGCTCAGCCACACCATAATTCGAAATTGACGACGATGTAATTTTAGTGAATTTTTCTTGCAGTTCCTCGATCTTCTTGTCATACTTATCTTCTAAATTCTTCAGGCCTTCTTCAGTATTTTCCATTAATTTTTGTTCCAAATTTCTAGAATGATCCATTAATTCTTCTTTTAATATTTTGGAATTTTCCTCTGATTTTCTGGAACTCTCCTCCAATTTTTGTTCTAATGCTTCTGTCAATTCGTCTTTTAATGTTCTGGAATTTTCTGCCAATTCTTCTTTTAATGTTCGAGAATTTTCTTCTAATTTATTCTCTAATGTTCTACAATTTTCTGCTGCCTTTCTAGAACTTTCTATTAATTTTTCTTCTAATTTACCAAATTCGGATAGGTCAAATAAGTACTCGTCAGCATTTTCACCAGCAGCCATTAATGCTTGCCGCAGACGAGATTGTAGAACGCTTTTCAGTCCTGTCGTATCTAATTCGCGTTCTTCCAGTTCTCTCTTGAGATCACTTACTTTTAATTCACATAATTTTATTTGTTTAGTCGCCATTTTATTTATTTTTATTTATTTACACTTCACAGTTTAACAACCCCACACCTGACACCAATTGTAACGTTTTTATTTATGTGGGTGAAGTGTAAAACATAGACAAATATTATTAACTAAAAGAATATGTTTATTAAACGATGAATAAATATTAGAAATATAATTAAAAGATTATAAAAGTAACTAGCACTATGATTAACAAATATGAACACTAATTTAAAGACTAAGAATATTATAAGACACTTAAACACTAAGGTTATTTATTTAACTAATTAACACTACTGTTTATGACACTAATTTATGTTCACTTGTCGACTTGTTTTTATATCACCAACTATTCACAACGTTTATTTATATCAGACTTCTTTACTCGTTAGTTCTCTAATACTGAATGTGTTCGCTGGCTTTGGCGGTGGGTTATATACCTGGCTAGATTATTCCTAGAACCTACTAGGGCCTTCTAGATAACTTCTAGAGGTAAACAGCGTGAACAATAGATAACCTCTCCGTGACCTTATCCTAACACGTTCCAACGTGTGAGTGGCGGGCGAGATTCTGTGGCGCGTAGTAGCGCAGCGGCGGCGGTCGCGGGGTTTACGTTACAATATCAAGTGTAAATAAGTTATTGATTATTTTGCTATGTTTATTTCTTTGAATTGTGCTGCTGTAACACATTAGGCAACTCAGGCATTACCTAGGATCTGCAAAAATTTAATGGATATCATCAAAAAGACATAATATATTCATTAAATTAGTTGTAATTTTGATACACATATACAATAACATTTAACTTGTCATTTGTCACGTTAGTTCCAAAATGTTATGTGGTAGAGCACGTTGTGGAGGCGTTACAAATAGGGTTAGAATCTCGGCCTATTAATCGCCGACATCAATATGTCAACAAAAATTGATGAGTTGTCACACCTTCAACATTTATACACCGTGCCTTGAGTTAATAAAGAAGAGAAAAAAAATACTTAAGATATTTATTTGAAGCTTACTAGTATGAATGTTGGCAAAGATAGTCCAATAACACCTCCAGCTAAAACAGAAATAGGTTTCTTACTATTTTCCATTATGATAACTAAAATTTTCCGAACTTTAATGCTACATTTGTACCACTCAATATGATACACGCTGTCTATTATAGTTTCACACTGAAATTTACATAAATTCAGCAGTGATATAGTTACTAAAAATTAATTTAAAACTGGCATACTTCTGTTATAACAAATTGACCATTCCAGCATAGTAGAGTAACTTGAACAATACTCACTGTGAAGTATACAAAAGTAGATACGAATTTAGCACTTACAACAGGGGTCTACAAATGATTAAAATTACATACAGAAATTTGTTTTTAAAGTGTTAATGTTACCTCAACTAACTGCATAGCCGTCATGCATAATATGATACTATTGCCACACATTTGTATTAATAAACCAGGGTTAAAAAGATTATCTATATTTTTAAACAACCTGAAAAAAAAAATTCATTACATCTGTTATGACAGTGCTTGAATGTGATTTTATATTTATATTATGTATGTCTCGGTAAAATTTGTGTCGCTATTTATTTAATAGTTTTTATACATTTTAAAAACTTACAGATCTACAAACTAGGGTCCGATACCGGTTTCATAAAAATCGTTAAAGCCGAAACTTAGTTACCTAAACTGGTTTTAATGTATTTAAGTTACAGTTACCCTTGAATTTTTATTTTTATTGTTCCAAACAGTTTTCATTCGGAACTGGATATTTCTCATCAGAATTTCCAGAAGATGCGAAAAGTTGAAAATTGTATTATTTTTCTATGGAGCTCTTTCCACACCAAAATTAAAACAAATCTATCTGAATGTATTGTTTATTTAAAAAGAAATTAAAAAATCGGATGTGGCCAGCACATGACCTCCCGCCAATTCCATGTTTGTAAACAAAATCTAATTTGTTGTTCCAATAAATAGAAAAGTCTGTATTACGAAATTTTGGATTATATTTTATTCGAAATCTGTTCAAACCTCCAAATTAAATACCATTCTCAGTTTATCATATATAGTCCAAATCTAATATGTTGTTTCAAATTGTATACGAGTTTTAAATACCAAATTTAAGAAGGTTTGGATAATATTTTAATATATTTTTTCAAGAAAATCTGTTTAGAGCTTCCAGTAAAATATCGGTGTATCAATTTTAGGCAAAATCTAATATGTTGTTCTCATTAATACAAAAGTTGAAAAGTTTTGAATTATATCATATTATATTTTTCACGAAAAATTGTTCAGAGCTTCAAGTAAAGTATCACTTCCGGTTTATCAATTTTAGCCAAAATCTAATATGTTGTTCCCCTTGATATAGGTACTCGTAGAAGTCGTAAATAATAAAATTAAAAAGTTTTAGTTTTGTTATGCTTCAAGTAAATTATCTCTTCTGGTTGTCCAATATTACCCAAAACTATTAACATGAATGAAGAAAGAATGAAAAAATCGTCACACACACACACAAACTTCATTGTAAAAATAGTAAAAACGTGTTGTGGGGACCCGAATTCGTGCTTATTCACTGAACACTCACTATCGAATTTTTGGACCAAAAAACATTACATACCTTACCTACGGTATGGCGAGAGGTAATCAATAAATTATTTCTTCATTAACTAATCATTAATTTAGTTCCTAATGTTGGCAAAGTATTTCTGCAATATTATCAAAATGAGAGCAAAGTTTTTTTTTTAAGTAGGTATAAGTTTATATCTTTAAAGGAACTTTTGTTATTAATAACTTTAGTTTTAAGAATATGTATGAAATAAGTGATATAGCTATGGTATTTTAAATGTTTTCTAAAAAAAACAAAAGTAAACATCAAAATCGGTTAAAACCGATGAAGGAACGTCGGTTAAACTTCATTTCGAAAATAATTGGTTTTATACGAGTTCTAGTATTAATTGTACGAAAATAAAAAAATGATTATAATTATATTTGAGACTGCATGAAAATTGAGCGAATTAAAGAAAATTAACATAACGTCCATACATCAACAAGTGCTTGAGAGTACAAGTAAAACAAAAATTCGAGAAATACTCGTATATGTTTTATAATTTTTGGCAAGCAAGAAAAGATTAAACGACTGAATGTAAGAAGTTCAAATATATCTTAAAATTCTTATCGTGATAAATATGCTTAGGTGTGCTCTATGAATTTTACAAAGAAAGATTATAATTTTGGAAGTATACTTTTAATGCAATTATTTTTGAAAATATTGCTCAACTCAAAAAACTTGTTGAGTAGATTTGTTAACCTATTTTTGTCGAATACCTTAATGTTTCATGCTAAGATTATTGAATTCAAATTTTCGACAAAGTTATTCCGAATCTTAAAATTTAGAATTGTTAAAAATATTTTAACTCTTCGTATTTAAAAAAAAAAACAAAATATAGAGAAAAATTGTTCTTACTTTCTGATAGCTTCTTGGTGTTCAACACAAATACCCAACCATTTCTTGAGCTCTTCTTCTATATTTTCTTTTATTAATTCACAATGGTTTATACTTGTGTCACCTTCAACATAATCTTCTTTTAATATATCACTGACATATTGAATACAGTTTTTCAAATTATCCTTCAATATATCGATTTGAGCACATCCTATATTCATTATAACGCATACGTGTATATCTATGCTGATTGTAATTAAAGCGCCAATCCATATCATTAAATTCTGTCCAATAAACGTTGCGACGAATACAAGAGTAGAGTAGTGTATATCATAGGGAAACCATCCTCTCATTGGGAGATGTATTTTACCGTCTTGTCTATCAACTGAAAGAAGAGTATATCACACTTGGGCAAAGATATCGTGAGCGTAACACGTGACATATTTCAAAGTAATGTGATGTACCCAAGGATGTACCTAGTACATACTTATAAAAATTCTTTTATATGACAATAATTTGGTATGACGGAAGAAATATGAGAGTAAATCAATAATTATTCGGAATGCAGTTGTATTTGTGTTTGTTTGAAGTACTCTCGTTTCCGAAGCAGGAGTGTTTGTGAACAAGTTATTTTCAACATAAATCAAACAAAAAGTAAAATTAGAAAATTTCAGACGTCTCTTATAAATACTCTTTGCAATGTGTTGCACGATTTTTTCTTTGGTTTAATCAAAGGAATAAGAAAAAAATATTTAACACGTATTTTTTATTTTCTATATTACTCTCTATTGAAGAGAAAATTATCTCTGAAAATACATTATTTAAATTGCCGTCGAGTGGCTTACATTTTCCACCGAATTTAAACAAGCGACAGCCTGTCACAGCTATCAATTATGTACTTAGCTACTAGTTCTATCCAAATTACTCATTTTTATATTTTGAATAAATTACTAATATTTTTGAATGTTTCACTTAATTTTGTATATTGTTCACTGTCAGCTAGGCATAACGGGTTTTAGGAAATTAATTCTGCTTTTATTTTTATTTTTGTTCTTTTATAGCAAGTGTGCGTGTCTGTTTTTGAACGGCCATGTATTGGCCTTTCGGATCATAATTGCAAGTTATAAATTTGTCAGTAAACTAAATACACACCTGGACATTAATTTTATCAAAGGATCAATTTTTGGAGCATCCTTCAACTAAAGGAATATATGCTCATGAGGTGATACCCGCATTTGAAATTCCATTCTCTCATAACCGTCTTCCACATAATAATTTGGAAAAATAGTCGAATTTTGTTTCAAAATCAGCATTAATTTATTGATTTTGAAGTCAAAATATCTCGCACAAGTAATTGAATCGTTTCGTATTAATTCCGTTGTTTCATATTCTTCTAAATTTAGAGCTTCATTATTAGAAATAGTTTTGTTCTTGTTTAATTTGTGTAAAGATTTTACGAATTCTGGCAACTATTTTTCAGGAGATGAAAGAGTTTAAAAATATTGTTCATTTACCCAGTTCTTTTTTTTTAAATTTGTCTAATCAGCTGGTGATGATCGAATATTACATAAAAAATAAAATCCAGTGTCTAATTTTAACACTGGGTTTTATTAAATTTTTATGAATTTTTAAGTGGTTTTTAAAAAAACCTGGTGTTTTGTTTTTGTGGTTGGGGAAAATAAGACCAGCTCTGCAATCCAATGTTACCAACTACAACTCAATTCGGTTTAATATAGCAGTTTTTTAAAATATTTTTGTATATAAAAGGCGCAAAATATAAAAAAAAAATATTATAAAGGACTCATTGTATAAGACTTTTTTCGCACTTGTCAGGGCTCGTTTTCTAAATTTTGACGTGTGCGAAAAAAACATGTCTTATAAAACTCTCTTTAATATACATACTATTGTAATATGAATTCTATTGTAGATAAAAATAAATATCAGCGTTGTTGCCAAGAAGATCCAAAATATTTGCTTCGTTTTCTGTTGACTAACGACTGCTGTGTTTCGCATTTTTTTTTAGTTATCTATTGACGACAGCGAGTTAATTAAAGGCATTGGCAAGTTATTTTCGATATTTTGCAAATAACATTAATAAATATAATATAAAATCAGAAGTTCATTAGTTTTTATTTAATGCCTTTGCGATTATTTTTTCCAAAATTATACCTTTTTGAAATGACCGTACACAGCTACAGTGACGTCATCTACACCGAATGTCACCTGCCGCAGTAGGTACATAATGCTGCTACAGTACACTGTGTATTTTGTATCGTGCGTAGATAAATAAAATGAATAGGAAAAAATATTATACCTACTACACTTTTTAGAATAACAGCGGTAATATTAAACAAGGGTTAAGTTTAAAATAGCTTCTTTTTAACACAGGAATAGCTATTCCTAGTTCATCATGAGCTTAACCCACAAATGTATAATAATAAACATGGAATGAGACTTAACTCTAGAATAAACTCCCCATAAACGTCATTTTAACACAGGGTTAAGAGATATTCTCGGAATACCTAATCTGGAAATAGGAAATTATTTATTATTACCGCTGTAAGACTTTGATTCGTCATATTAAAAATAAAAACAATTAATGTCACTTCATAACCTGCTACCTATTTTAAAAGCAAGTGCAATCCCGTCAATTAATTTAGTTGGGGCAAAACAAAATAAAAATATTTTAAAACCGCGTCAGAAATCGAAAATAAAAAAGAAAGGAGTTAATTATGCCAAGTTAGTAGTATTCACAATGTCAGTGAATACAACTACATAATTTGAGGATGTACCGCTAATAAATGAAGTGAATGATTTTAAAATACAATGTGGGATGAGGAATGAAATGTACGCAAACACTGAAAGGTTGAAACTAGAGTTCTGCAATATAACAATGTAACAAATCATAAAGTTGATGCAGCGTGAATTGGGGAAAGAAGCGATTTTCCTTATTTTGTTTAATATTTTCCTTTTCGTTTTGTTCTTCTTTCAGCTCTGATTCATACATATATGGAGATATAGTTATCATAATAGATGGAAAAATTAAAATATCTTTGAAAATGCACCCTTGCAAGACACAACAGTTCGCTATGTACAGGATTTCCCATTTTCGATGTTTTTCAAGGTATCTCAGGTGTTATTAACGATAGAGCAAAACCGTTTGCACATTCCAGGACCAACTTTTCAAGAAAAGTTTGATAGCCATCACAGGAATTATTGATCTTTTTTTTGAGCTACACGCAAAAACTCGTTTTTCGCTAATTTAGAAAATATCTCATATCTTATTATGATAGTTAGAAAAAAAATCTGATGTGGCCAACACAAAACCTCCCGCCATTTAAATTTTATTAATTTAAATACATATATCTATGGGGTCTCATGACCGCGTGCATGAGTGTCTGGTGGAGAAATCTGGGGAACCGGATTCAATTCCTACTATCAAATATTTCAAATTTTAAATGGCACATAACTGACCCCTGTGATGCACTCTCCACGCCAAAAATTAGTACCCGCGAGGTGACGCATGGTAAACGCCCGCACGATACAAATATGTCATCATCATTACCGAAATCTGTGTACAATCTGTGTATTAGCACATCCAGCAATGGGTAATATGCTGTGATAATATATTTATTTTCTTATTTAAATACATACCTGCATATTTACTAATACTAGAAATTATGTATGTTACGTTCCTTTCCATTTTACTATTGTTCTATTCACAATTTTCGTTTTAAAACATTATTATTAATTTGAAATTATGTATATTAAGTTCCTTTACATGTAACTCTTGTTCTATTTACAATTTTCTTTTGAAAATGTTAGTGTTATTAATTTGAAATGATTATTTTTTGACAGTGACATTTGTCTGTCAGTTACATACATTTGAGCTGAACTGTGTAACCAGGGAGTTGTTTTTATAGCATAAGCTCCGAGATATAGTTTTTATATTATTTTATAAATTTATCCATAAAATATATAGAAAAGTATTAATGCAAACCTGTAGAAAATGGAATAATCTTTAATTTTTATAATAACAAATTGCGAAAAAAATAACAAATTCATACATGCACACATACACACAGACATCATCGTGATAATGTTAAAAATTGATTCTAGGGACCTTAAAACGTGGTCATTTACCAAAATCTCCCTATACCTCTCTTACCAAGGGTTGCGGGAGGTAAAAATGTTTCAACAAATTTTGAACTGTTTTGTAGGTAGAATAAAATAGCGTAATTATATTTTTGGAAAACTTAATAATTTTTGTAACACAAACTTATGATTTTTTTAAATGGGAACCAATATTGAAAATAGTCTCTTCTTTATAAACTTTTCAATGATATATAAGTGTAAATTATTTTGCTTTAAACATGAATTAACATAAATTATTAATTTTTTGGTGTGAAAAAATTGAAAACTATTAAGATATATAAAGGAAAAAATTCAATTATAAATCATCATTTGTTTATTTTAATTCTGTATCTAATAATTATGTTCTTAAAATTATTTTTAATTAATTTTTTCCGGGTTAGATAAATTATATTTTATCAACATTATAGTTGGCTTTGGTACAAGTCGAAAAAATCTGATGTGGCCAGCACATAACCTCTCGCCGTATATTTTACCTGGCTATATGCATAAAGCAAAGAATATCTTTATAAATACAAATAATATATTCATATAAATCTATGACGTATAAACTTCTTTATTATTCAATAATAGCATGTCTCAACATGAAGATATTTTACCATAAATTATGTTACAATAAATTACAAAGTAGAGTTTACCATATATAAATATTAGGCTGGTAACTGCAATTTTCAATTCGAACAACGTTGTTTACTTTCTCTTCATATTCTTCTAGTAAAAACATTAATTTTGGGCGGTCTAAAATGTATATATGGATTGTGCATCTATTCTTACATATCTTCTTTTACATTTTATTTTTTCATACATGTTATATCTAAATAACACTAATTCCCTTTAATAAAGTGACGGATAGATTGCACTCCGATTATTCTTATATCGATGTGTAATTTTGTCAATATTTACAACTTACTTGAGAAGAATTTGATAGCTTTTTCGCAATTCAAAGTTACTCTAGTCTATAGTACTGGTGTACATTGTCCCATAATGTTTGAAACAAATTTAAGTCCTTCAACTAGACTTGTCATCTCCATAATAGTCACAGATCAAGAACTAAGGGATTCTCCAAGTACATTTTTCTTTCATTACACATTATTTCTGACACTGACATTTATCTGTCAGTTACAAATAATTTAAATTATCAACTATTTTTCATGGCATTCATTCGGCTGTCAAATTTATTACAATAGATTATTTTATATATTATACTTCTTTTATCTCTAAATCTATGGAATATATAATAAAATATTTAAATGTATCAGATAGAGAATTTAATTTTCTTTAATATTACCACGAAAAATTTTCAAAAAATAATATTTAGAAGATTTTTTTTCAAGAATCTTCTACTTCCGGTTGTCCAATTATTACCAAAACCTTTTCAGATCTTCCCATGATTGTCCGATTGGGATATACGTTGTTAATCAAATTTTAAGTCTTATAGTTTTTGAGTAACCGTCCTTCCAACATCCCACACACACACATCCACACACACACACACACACACACACACACACACACACACACAGAGACATCATCGTAAAAATGTTAAAATCGGATTGTAGGGACCTTAAAACGTCCTTATTCAATAAAATCTGGATATGCGATTTTTAGCATGAATGCAATACCTCTCTTAGCGAGAGGTAAAAAGAGGTTTAATATGCTTTATGCGGTATATAAATGGAAGAAATGGTAAAAACTGAATAAAATAATATTAAAAATAAAGAAGAGGTGATTTGTAATACAGTTTTTTATTTGTTTCATCATTATTTTCAATTATTTCACTCCACACGGCGAAAGTTAATGAACATTAACAGCTAATTCTTAATTTAGTTGTCATGTGTCATGTGATAATTTATGTCATGGTTATTTCAAACTTCATAATGAAGAAAAGTGCCGATGAAGTTTTAAAACGAAGGATCGGAAGTGTTCGGGTCTTATCGCCTAGAATATTGAAATCTGACAGTAGTCACTTGCATTGGAACTTGGAAGTTAGAAATTGTTTAAATGAGTTCTCCAAATCAACAAATTGTGAATAATTTAAATTATCTCCGAGTAGTAATGGAAATGTCGCGAAATTTGTCACAAATGCTCTCTTCATCAAATAGACGCATTCAGAAAAATAAGAGAATTATTGAATACATTTTGCTGTATTTAAATAGAAAAAAAATCAACAGAACCATTTGAACTTTGGTAATTTATTGTTTGTCGATTTTTACGACAATCTCGGTAGATGCATTAAAAACGATTGCCATTTCGGCATATACGTGGGAATTTCTTTTTTGTTTTCTCAAATTTTCGATATTAGATTTTCAAATATCAATCAATATACATTATCCGGAATTCACTTGAATCTCTTTTTTGACGTCTTATTTGGCATATTTAAATACATGTAAATACACTTAACCTTGACTAACCTACACTACTGTCACAAGAATACGTGAAAACTGCCAACAAACATTGCGATCTGCGCATGTGTAGGAAATTTCAACTGACGTCCGTGTGTCTACGTATTTTTATAATGAGCATTAACTTCAATTAAGAATGTAGCTAATGGTCATTACAAGTACCGTGTGTCCCCGGCATTTTAAACTAAAGAATGTACTTCTTATATATCATTGAAAAGCTTATAAAATAATCAAAAAATGACACTATTTTCAACAGTGTAGCGTGCATGGACCCGATGCCTCTGACTCTAGGAGTACATGACCGCCACCGCTGGTCGAATATTTCTAGAACACTGCCGCGCTGCGCGATGACGCAATCTTCGCGAGCACCGACGGGATAAACACACACGTCGCGACCTATTTAATTACTTTCGGTCGTCTGACCCTTTATATTCGATATTATTTTCGCGTTGAATGTTCCAGAAAAAGGACGCCAGACTATATAAACACGGTCAGGGAAGCCAGCCGGGACATCCTGATATAGACAAGCATCGTGCAATGATCAGTTGTTGATACAAATAAATAATCTACGAGTTGTTAAAATAAATAACAATAGTTATATTAATAAATATAGTGAAATAAACATTGTTTAAATAAATGATCTTAGTATTTAAGTATTTAATAATATTCTTAGTCTTAAATTAGTGTTTATAATTGTTTAATCATAGTGTTAGTTATAAGTTATAATTATTACTATTATTATTATTATTATTTGTATCTTAATTGTATATCGTTTAATAAACTTTTGTTTTAATTAATAACATTTCTCTGATATTTACACTTCACCCAAATAAATAAACGTTACAATCGGTGTCAGGTGTGGGGTTGTTATTAATGAACTGTGAAGTGGAAACAAAAATAAATAAAATGGCGACTAAACAAATAAAATTAAGCAAATTAAAAGTAAGTGATCTCAAGACAGAACTGGAAGAACTACATTTAGATACAACAGAAAATAATTCAGTGCTTCAAGAAGGACTGTGGCAAGCATTAATCGATGCTGGAGAAAATATTGAAGATTACTTATTCGAAATTCAATGTGACATTCGTAAATTTATTGAACAAAAATTAGAAGAAAATTCGACAACATTAAAAGAAGAATTAAAGCAAGAAATGATAGAAAGTTCTAGCAAGGCATAAAAAAATTCTCGAACATTAAAATAAGAATTAATGGAGCATTCTAAAACATTAAAAGAAGAATTAACAGAAAATTCCACAATCCTAAAAGAAGAATTAATGGAACATTCTAGAACACTAGAACAAAAATCAGAAGAAAATTCTAAATGTTTAGAACAAAAATTAGAGGAGAATTCTAGAAAAACTAAAGAGGACCTGAAGATATTAAAAGATGAGTATGACAAGAAGATCGAAGAATTACAAGAAAAGTTCACAAGAAATACATCGTCGTCAATGTCAAATTCCTAAGTAACTAAGGCAAATGTATTGAAAGGAAGGAAAATAGTACTACGAGTTATGAACATAAATACAAATAGTTATATAAATTAATATAGTGAAATAAATATTATTTAAATAAATAATCTTAGTGGTTAAGTATTTAATAATATTCTTAGTCTTAAATTAGTGTTTATAACTGGTTAATCATAATGTTAATTATTTTTATTATCTTTATCTTAATTATTTATCGTGTAATAAACTTTTATTTTAATTAATAATATTTCTCTGATTTTTACACTTCACATAAATAAACGTTACAAAAGGTTATCATTTAAAAAAATATAAGTTCGTGTTATATCTCAAGAATTATTAAGTTTTCAAAAAATCTAATTACGCCATTTTATTCTATGCGAAAAACGGTACAAAATTTATGTAAACATTTTTTTTTTTAACTATCATTATAAAGAAAATATGAGATATTTTCGAAATTAGCGAAAAACGAGTTTTTGCCTGTAGCTCAAAAACAAAAAAAAATCTAAAATTCCTGTGGCAACTATTAAACTTTTCTCGAAAAGTTGACCCTGGAATGTGCAAAATGATTTTGCTCTATCGTTAATGTTACCCGAGATACCTTAAAAAACATCGATAATGAGGTTCTGTACACATTATGCTGCAAGCTATATCATATAAACTTAGACACGGAGCAAAATTTGGTTTCGACTAGGACTAGTGTACCTAATTATAACATTGCTTTGATTTATGAAAAGTCAATTTTTAACTTGCCAATGCCTTTAAGTGAATAAGTTTGCTATTTGTATTGAAATAAAGTTTATAGCTACTTTACGAATAATTATTGACTTACCTTCGTAGTACATATAGTAAACGTTATGCTGCAAAGTGTAGAATAACTTAATAGTTTTCCTTGTATATGAGCTATTTGTGTCCACTTCAGAACCATTTCCTTCTGTTTTGTATTCTTCATTACGAAAAGAGGATTATCCAAATCTCTTAGCAACTTTTCAAATTTTTCACTTCTTAATAAGACTTGTATATATTTAATATCAGCGATGTAGCAAGTAAACATAAGATAAATTGATTCAAAAGCATCATCTATGTTGTCAACAAAAAGTAAAAGATCAACTGTCCCTGAAACTGTAAGTAGAAAAATCATTAGAGATATGAAATAGCTATGAAGTTTGTAAAGCCCCTGCCAATTTTTACTGTGAAATGGCCAAAACCCAAGACAAGATTCGATGAATTTTGGATACTTTATGAAACTCTCCATATCCGAGTTACGTAATTTGACAAACATTCTCACTATAGGAAATTAATTCGATTTGTACTTCAATAGACGTAAACTGGCTTTATATTGAATTTAAAGTAATTATAGTTTGCAAATTTTCCCAGAAATATGTAAAATCTAGTTTGTGATTACTGGAAATAATAAACGAAAATTAGAAAGCATTGCTACTGCTGAAGTAACCACTATACTTAATAAATTAAATTAAATTTGAAATGCAAATTTTAAATCGTATATTGCTTATTATCGGCTTTTACAAACTTACTTTTGCTTGTAATTATATTTTTTTGACTTTGCATTATTGTATAGGTTTATTGTCAGTAGTTGTACATATAGAGAATCACCCCACTTTATGTATGTTCTGTACTTAACAGTGTCACACATACCTATACTTATGAATTTTTTTTATTAATTCTAATGACATAGATAGTGTCTCATAATGAGTATATTTTACATATTTTTATTATACATTTGACAAATTATAATATGAATTATATATGACATGTTATTAAATACATTATTATATTTAATAAAATAAGGGACAAAAAAACGGTCAATTAAAAAAGTAGTGATTAAAATTTTGCAAACCAGAGTGAATATTTTATCATGGCAAACTTCTTATATAGGTAATATTGGGATTCTAATTCACAAATGAAGTATTTTATTTATTTATTGGGTTTTTAAATTCTATCGTAGACAAAATATTGTACGATACACATAACGTAAACATCTTTAGTCATTCATGGGCTATAAGACCTTCGTAGCACTCGTATTTTAATTCTGACCTATTCGTGAATAGAGACTAGCTTTACGTATGTATGGTAAACAACTATTACCCTACAAAGTTGGTATCCAGCAGAAGTCTCTGCCTGTAAGGATAGAAATGTTCCTGATATATAATTTAAATTTGAATTAGTATATTGATAAATGAGCTATTTTTTTACCTTCCGTCACCTCTAGGTAAGGGAGGTATTGTCTTTGGTCAAAAAATTCGATGGTGAGTTTTCATTGAATAAGCACGTTTTCGGGTCTTTACAATACGATTTTACTATTTTTACGATGATGTCTGTATGTGTGTGTGTGTTCGTATGTGCGTGTGTGTGTGTGTGTGTGTGTGTGTGTGTGTGTGTGTGTATGTGTGTATGTGTGTGTGTGTGTATGTGACCGGCTTTCATGCACGATATCTCCAATACTAGAATTCCAAAAATTACAATTCTTGGGTCCGTCGATTTGGCCCCCCCCAATAAATATATTCGAGTCAAAAGCTAGCTCCAGATTCACTAGAGCTAGCTCCAGCTAGCTCCACCAATCATATAGCTAGCTCCTAATTATTAGCGGAGATATTATGGGTTACATTCGGGGGGGGCCAAATCGATGCTAGCCCCTTCAATTCAGATATTTGATGTGAAAAGCAAGCTCCAGAAACTTCTAACCTAGCTCCAGCTAGCTCCAATAAATTTAAAGCTAGCACCACCACCCTTAGAGCACCAGAAATAAAATTAAATCGTCGACTTGGCCCCCCCCGGTAATGAATTCGAGTCAAAAGCTAGCTCCACCAATCATATAGCTAGCTCCTAATTATTAGCGGAGATATTAAGGGTTACATTCGGGGGGGGCCAAATCGATGCTAGCCCCTTCAAGCCAAATATTTGATGTGAAAAGCAAGCTCCTTATACTTCTAACCTAGCTCCAGCTAGCTCCATTAATATTAAAGCTAGCACCACTACCCTTAGAGCACCAGAAATAAAATTAAATCGTCGACTTGGCACCCCCCGGTAATGTATTCATGTCAAAAGCTAGCTCCAGGTTCCTCAGAGCTAGCTCCAGCTAGCTCCATTAAAATTAAAGCTAACACCACCACCCTTAGAGCACCAGAAATAAAATAATATCGTCGACTTGGCACCCCCCGGTAATGTATTCAAGTCAAAAGCTAGCTCCAGATTACTCAGAGCTAGCTCCAGCTAGCTCCATTAAAATTAAAGCTAACACCACTACCCTTAGAGCACCAGAAATAAAATTAAATCGTCGACTTGGCACCCCCCGGTAATGTATTCATGTCAAAAGCTAGCTCCAGGTTCCTCAGAGCTAGCTCCAGCTAGCTCCATTAAAATTAAAGCTAACACCACCACCCTTAGAGCACCAGAAATAAAATAAAATCGTCGACTTGGCACCCCCCGGTAATGTATTCAAGTCAAAAGCTAGCTCCAGATTACTCAGAGCTAGCTCCAGCTAGCTCCATTAAAATTAAAGCTAACACCACTACCCTTAGAGCACCAGAAATAAAATTAAATCGTCGACTTGGCACCCCCCGGTAATGTATTCATGTCAAAAGCTAGCTCCAGATTCCTCAGAGCTAGCTCCAGCTAGCTCCATTAAAATTAAAGCTAACACCACCACCCTTAGAGCACCAGAAATAAAATTAAATCGTCGACTTGGCACCCCCCGGTAATGTATTCAAGTCAAAAGCAAGCTTCAGGTTCTCTAGAGCTAGCTCCATTAAAATTAAAGGTAGTACCACCACCCTTAGAGCAACAGAAATAAAATAAAAACGTCGACTTGCCCCCATATATATTTCCTCTGTGTGACATCGCTAAGAATGATAGAAAGGTGAGCGTCGTAATTTGAAGACAATTAAGCGTCTTTTATGAACCATGAATTATTTTAGATACAGTTTATTATTCTTTATAGTACTACAATAATAATTAAAGCAACATTTGATTATGATACATATGATACATTAATTCAAAATAAAAACAAAAATTCTTTATAACAAAAAAATATTAACGATTAATGCCGGCTTTACACGCTTATATTTTTACATGTATTTCTACAAATTCGTATTGAACTTAAACAACACAATTCTCAAACTTTATACGATTATATGTATACAGAATCATATTGTTCAACGCGAAGTTGTAAGAACAAAAAACAGTAGAAAGGTATCAATTTTACGCCATCGGGCAGCACAAGTCGGATTGGTGGGAACTTTTAATTATGTTGTTAATAAGGAAGGCATTTAAAACCATATAATGAAAAAAAATTCAATGCGATTTTTGTCGCCGATGGATTCTAATGTTCCTGGATAAATATTAACATTTCTCAAGGTTTTGAAAAAAAAGATGACTATATACAGAATAGAGGTCACGGATTTAAGGGTGGATAAAACATCTCAAAACAATAAAAAAAGTTCATATAAACATATATCCGGAAATACCTTGTTTCAGAGCAGATTTTAATATTTTATTTCTGTCATATATAACTCATACTTTTAACATTACAATAAAATCATAGTGGCCATTTACAATAGGACGAAGATTAGAATGTTGTATTGAAGTTCAAGGTGAACATTTTGAACATTTTTTATAATTTATAATTGACTGTTTTCCGATGTAAATGGCCTCTATCATTTTATTGTAATGTTAAAAGTATGAGTTGTGCATGACAGAAATAAAATATTAAAATCGCTATAGCTCTGAACCTAGGCATTTCCAGATATATGTTTATAAGAACTTTTTTTTATTGTTTTGAGATGTATTATCCACTCTTAAATCCGTGACCTCTATTTTTATACGCCCTGTATATTAATGCTTATTTAGTAAAAAACAAACCGGAACACTGAACAAAAGTTGAAGGAGATGCAAATTCTTTTTTCAATTTTAAATCATTATATAATTCCCATTTACCGTTGTGTCTTAAACTATAAGTTACAAAATGGCCCATGGAATTAACTGCGCGTTTACCTTCATATCCTATAACACCTCTTAATAAAAAAGTAACATTATTAATTAATAATTTTGTCGGGATAGATTTTAAATTTGTAGAAATCTCACATACATGTGTATCCTGATTCATTGGTTCTATATATATATAATCATGCACATTAACGTCTTTTTCAAAAATTTTGCTCTTGCAGAACTTACAGAGTTTTTGAATTTTCGTTTTTTTAATATAATCAGTTAAGCTTTCTTCTAAACAAGATATATTATTACACGTTATTGAAATAAAATTCAAAAGTTCTGTTTCTTTATGTGAACAGTGTAAACATGTATTATTTACAGAACCCATGTTGACAGATATTAATATATTAGTAAGAATATTTGGAATTGTGTCCTCGCATTCAATTTCCCAAATGTTGTCCATTAAATTTCTAATTTGTCCTATAGAATATAAAATTTTACTCCGTAATTTGTAAACATGCGGGGTGATTCCTCCATGAACCATTTTATGAACGAGGCGTAAAAATAGATCATTACTGTCAATAGTATTTAAATAATTATTAAATTGCGCACTATCACAGCATGCGGAACAAAATAATTGAGCTATTGAATCAAAACCACACGTATTACGTAGAGTTATTAATTTATTATCTATTAATATTGGTTTTTTATGAACAATATTTCCGTTCCTTAATAGTCCTATTGTGCGCAGCCTTGGTGGCTTCTTTAAATCAATATGCATAAATTCCGTTTCTGGTTCCAAATATGATTTTCTTGGGCGTTTCGTTGGGGAAATATTTTTTCCCATCCAGTTTTCTTGTGCAGTGGATTCCAGTAGAGACTTGTCTTTTATGCCACTTTCAAAACAATATTTGCAATATAGACTTTTTTCGTATGTTATGGCACAATTGCTATTACTATGTAAATTTATGTGACACAAATCACAATTCAAGTTACTTATAGTTTCGATTAATAGTTCGCAGGAAGCACAAACATGTTGCTGGTATTCGCAGTCTCTATCTAAAATTTAAAAATAGTCCAATCAGTGAAGCAGTTTGAAATTTTTTTTAGGGATAAGCTATTTTATTCCTGATTCTTATAGATTTTGAGGCATAGAATCCGATAATACTTATCCGGGCGGCTGAAAAGTTGCGGAACGCCACTCAAAATGAGGTTAAGGGTAAACCCGCTGTTTTTGAGCATTATTTTATTTCTCAAAATCTAGATCGACATTGAGTTATTATCATGATTGTTATTTATTTCGGGATATCGAAACTCAGTTTGACACCTTTTATACGGTGTACTAGCTGTATAATAATTCGATTTCTATTCATCGCAATAACTTGTAAATCGACTAAAACTCTTTGTGAAGCTTTATTATAAATAATAAGAGGTTTATCAATGAATTTTATTGATTTTTAATCTTCACCCTCTTCACCCATATAAATAAACGTTACAATATCAATCATAATAATAACACATTGTCCATTTTGAGATAAAACAATAATGTTCAAAAAACGGGGTCTTTGCCCTATTTAACCCCATTTTTGGGAATGTTCCGTAACTTAAATTTTTTTATTTAAAATGTATTGGCCAAATGGTTCAAACTAGTTCAATAAAAGACCTAGAAACTTTATTAGCTGCTATGTTTTGTGTTGCTTACTCTGACACTGAAGGTAATGACAGAAATGGTGAATTAACGGAATGTGAAATGAAGAAAGAATGGTTGAAAAGGAGAATAGCTACGGGTTCTACAGAACTGTTACAAATGTCAGAGGATATAATGCAAACGATTGAAGAAAAAAACATTGTGAGCGAGGAAATGGAAAATAGTACAGTATTTAAAGATTGGGTAAAAAAAATAGCGGATATTGCACTTACTAAGAAAACATCAGATGGAGATAGAGGTAACCAGCAAGTGCTACCATCGTTAGTAAATGATTTTCTAAATAATATTGCTAATATGATACCAATGTGGACTGCAGTCATGATACCATACTTTCCTTTTTCACCAAGAATTAGCAGTTCGGCCAGCGTTGAATCAAATTTTAACCAAATTAAAAACAGAATTTTTCGTCATCAAAAATTGCCATTAAGAGCCGAGGATTTTGTAATTGAACACATACGCAACAATTTAGGTTATGCAAAAATAATCTCTGGAAGTTCGGTGAGTATATTAAAATTTTAAATGAATTTTGTAAGTAAGATGAAGATTTATTCGCGATAAAAACCAATAAATTTTATTTATTTCAAATTTTGGATCAGCTGAGAAAAAAGTTTCAAATTAAATATGTTTAAAATAAATAACCTTATTCAATTTTGTTGTATCTGCTTCAAATTTTGAGAAAAACTAAATTATTTGTTGAATAATATCTGAATCACCTATTTCAAATGTCAAACATTAATGTATGAAGTGTATTTATTAAACATTCAAATTTTCGGGCATTAGAGTTAAATGAATTTTGTTGAAATATTTAGATAATATACCGGGTGTTCACGGAAAGCTGGGCTCTTATTAACTATTTTATTTATGAGAGTATAAAATTTGAATTTGGTCTCTGTAGACTGTAAATAAAAAGGATTAATTTAATATAACAAAGATAAAAGTAATACTTCCGGTTTATCAGCATTAACTTTCTTATTTCAAATGGAACACTATATCTTTTTAGTTTTGAATTCTACGTGTAATTATGAATATAATGATATGCCACAAGTCGAAGTTTAATGAAACATTTTTTCCTACATTCCCGTATATTAACAACAAATCGATTTCTTCATTTCTGGAGAACTTGTATAAGTTACATGAATCAATTGTTTTAAACATTTCACTACCACCTTTGTAATTTTTAAATTTGAATTTATGCAATATAAAATTTAAAAATATATGAAATGAGAAAGTTAATGCTAGTTCCGGCTAATCCGGGAGTGATTATTTACAGTGTACACATACAAAATTTCAATATGATACTGTCATAATTACAAAAATTAATAAAGGTCCCGCTTTCCGTGGACACCCGGCGGTATTCAATATTATTAATATTAGTGGCAATTAAAATATGTTCATATTGAAAAAGACATATTATTTCGATATGGAATTTAAAAAGTAATACATACATGTTTGAAAACAGAAAAAAAGCTATTTACTGAAAATAAATTCAACTATTGATTCCATTTAAAAAAATATTGATTTGGGCCATAACTTGAAAACTAGTAAGTAAACAAAATATTTTTATTTGCGAGTGTAAAGACGGCTTTATAAACTAAAAGTTTTGGTAAAAACTTTTTTCTCTATCTATCACTATTTTGTAATTAAAATTGTTTAAAGAAAATCGTCGATTTTACATTTTTGCTCCTATCTAGTGACCTTTGGAAAAACAAATACATCACTGGAATAGCCTACTAATAAGGCAACTTTTATCTAATTTAACCGAAGTCGTATCTCTTCTAGTTAAGGAATTAACTTTAGTAGCCCGAGTTAAAATTTGATGAGGCTGTAATTCTGTAACGAAACGTTTCCGGACATATCTTTATATAACATTTTTTATTCAAAATGACTCTCTCAATGTGTGGGTTTCTTTGATTCACCCGCTCTGAATTACCCTGTGTATATAGTATACAGGTAGTTATATTTTAAGAGAACCAGCAAATATCAACTTAGCAAATACTTCATATAACACGATTCATACAGCAACATGTAAGCTAATTAATGACAGAGATAAATTCATAATATCATTTCCGGTTTAGTATTAATTTATATTAACTTTGAAATTACAAACAGAACATACTATATTTTTTTACAAATTTGAAAAGCACATTAAATTTGCTTTACAGTCATATAAAATAATCCACATGTTACATTATTAAAAAATAAAATGGCGGGCACTTTAAATATGCCATATTGAACACTGATTCAAATGATATTAAAATATCCAGATGTGAATACTTCGTGTAATTACACCGATATAGGAAAACATGATGAAAATCATGAAAAAAACGACAAAATGTGTATGGGAAATGAGGTACATGGTTTCCATAATATCTGCTTTTTATGTTTTCAAAAGAATATTTTTTACAGATGCTTAACGATCAAAATGACGAAGAGATTTTAGTAAATGCATTAAAAATTCAGGTAATGATATATAAAATAGATATCTGATAATGTTATGAATATTCATCGTGAAGAACGTGAAAACCCTATTTAAGTTAAATTGAAAATTTCAACTCTCTAGTGATAACCTTGTTCAAATATATTTTTATTATGGATTTTTTTTTCATCATACTAAAACATATTTTGGGCAGGAATGGATAAAATTCCGACTTGAACAAAATAACGGCCACCCTAATGTATGTTATAATATAAGTAGAAATTATTGTTTTATATTTTTTCAGCAGAGTGGACAAGATATGACTTGTACTGAAACAACTGGGAGAGAAATTTTTAGTAAGTTTGAAGTTAAAGATATATTTGTTGTATACTTTTAACACTGACATATTTTTACATGTTCTTGATTGAAAATCACTCGAAAAACAAATCGACCTTAAAATAATTTTCAACTTTATTAGTATTATAGACCCGTTTAGTAATGACGTAGGCCATGTTTCCAAATAAGAATATGGCTGCTGCCTTGACAAGCGTTGCTATGATACTCAAATTTAACCGCGAAGCTATGCAGTGGTGGGGATTTTTCCTTTCATAAATTATAAATGTATTACTAATGAAATAAATTTGATAGAACCTAAATAAACCAAACAAACTCTAAGGTCGAAGTTACTTTTTAGTTACGGAACATTCCCAAAAATGGGGTTAAATAGGGCAAAGACCCCGTTTTTTGAACATTATTGTTTTATCTCAAAATGGACAATGTGTTATTATTATGATTGATATTGTAACGTTTATTTATATGGGTGAAGAGGGTGAAGATTAAAAATCAATAAAATTCATTGATAAACCTCTTATTATTTATAATAAAGCTTCACAAAGAGTTTTAGTCGATTTACAAGTTATTGCGATGAATAGAAATCGAATTATTATACAGCTAGTACACCGTATAAAAGGTGTCAAACTGAGTTTCGATATCCCGAAATAAATAACAATCATGATAATAACTCAATGTCGATCTAGATTTTGAGAAATAAAATAATGCTCAAAAACAGCGGGTTTACCCTTAACCTCATTTTGAGTGGCGTTCCGCAACTTTTCAGCCGCCCGGATAAGTATTATCGGATTCTATGCCTCAAAATCTATAAGAATCAGGAATAAAATAGCTTATCCCTAAAAAAAATTTCAAACTGCTTCACTGATTGGACTATTTTTAAATTTTAGATAGAGACTGCGAATACCAGCAACATGTTTGTGCTTCCTGCGAACTATTAATCGAAACTATAAGTAACTTGAATTGTGATTTGTGTCACATAAATTTACATAGTAATAGCAATTGTGCCATAACATACGAAAAAAGTCTATATTGCAAATATTGTTTTGAAAGTGGCATAAAAGACAAGTCTCTACTGGAATCCACTGCACAAGAAAACTGGATGGGAAAAAATATTTCCCCAACGAAACGCCCAAGAAAATCATATTTGGAACCAGAAACGGAATTTATGCATATTGATTTAAAGAAGCCACCAAGGCTGCGCACAATAGGACTATTAAGGAACGGAAATATTGTTCATAAAAAACCAATATTAATAGATAATAAATTAATAACTCTACGTAATACGTGTGGTTTTGATTCAATAGCTCAATTATTTTGTTCCGCATGCTGTGATAGTGCGCAATTTAATAATTATTTAAATACTATTGACAGTAATGATCTATTTTTACGCCTCGTTCATAAAATGGTTCATGGAGGAATCACCCCGCATGTTTACAAATTACGGAGTAAAATTTTATATTCTATAGGACAAATTAGAAATTTAATGGACAACATTTGGGAAATTGAATGCGAGGACACAATTCCAAATATTCTTACTAATATATTAATATCTGTCAACATGGGTTCTGTAAATAATACATGTTTACACTGTTCACATAAAGAAACAGAACTTTTGAATTTTATTTCAATAACGTGTAATAATATATCTTGTTTAGAAGAAAGCTTAACTGATTATATTAAAAAAACGAAAATTCAAAAACTCTGTAAGTTCTGCAAGAGCAAAATTTTTGAAAAAGACGTTAATGTGCATGATTATATATATATAGAACCAATGAATCAGGATACACATGTATGTGAGATTTCTACAAATTTAAAATCTATCCCGACAAAATTATTAATTAATAATGTTACTTTTTACCTCTCGCTAAGAGAGGTATTGCATTCATGCTAAAAATCGCATATCCAGATTTTATTGAATAAGCACGTTTTAAGGTCCCTACAATCCGATTTTAACATTTTTACGATGATGTCTGTGTGTGTGTGTGTGTGTGGATGTGTGTGTGTGTGTGTGTATGTGTGTGTGTGGGATGTTGGAAGGACGGTTACTCAAAAACTATAGGACTTAAAATTTGTTTAACAACGTATCTCCCAATCGGACATTCATGGGAAGATCTGAAAAGGTTTTGGTAATAATTGGACAACCGGAAGTAGAAGATTCTTGAAAAAAAATCTACTAAATATTATTTTTTGATAATTTTTCGTGGTAATATTAAAGAAAATTAAATTCTCTATCTGATACATTTAAATATTTTATTATATATTCCATAGATTTAGAGATAAAAGAAGTATAATATATAAAATAATCTGTTGTAATAAATTTGACAGCCGAAAGAATGCCATGAAAAATAGTTGATAATTTAAATTATTTGTAACTGACAGATAAATGTCAGTGTCAGAAATAATGAGTAATGAATTAAAAATGTACTTGGAGAATCCCTTAGTTCTTGATCTCTGACTATTATGGAGATGACAAGTCTAGGTTGAAGGACTTAAATTTGTTTCAAACATTATGGGACAATGTACACCAGTACTATAGACTAGAGTAACTTTGAATTGCGAAAAAGCTATCAAATTCTTCTCAAGTAAGTTGTAAATAATGACAAAATTACACATCGATATAAGAATAATCGGAGTGCAATCTATCCGTCACTTTATTAAAGGGAATTAGTGTTATTTAGATATAACATGTATGAAAAAATAAAATGTAAAAGAAGATATGTAAGAATAGATGCACAATCCATATATACATTTTAGACCGCCCAAAATTAATGTTTTTACTAGAAGAATATGAAGAGAAAGTAAACAACGTTGTTCGAATTGAAAATTGCAGTTACCAGCCTAATATTTATATATGGTAAACTCTACTTTGTAATTTATTGTAACATAATTTATGGTAAAATATCTTCATGTTGAGACATGCTATTATTGAATAATAAAGAAGTTTATATGTCATAGATTTATATGAATATATTATTTGTATTTATAAAAATATTCTTTGCTTTATGCATACAGCCAGGTAAAATATACGGCGAGAGGTTATGTGCTGGCCACATCAGATTTTTTATTAAGAGGTGTTATAGGATATGAAGGTAAACGCGCAGTTAATTCCATGGGCCATTTTGTAACTTATAGTTTAAGACACAACGGTAAATGGGAATTATATAATGATTTAAAATTGAAAAAAGAATTTGCATCTCCTTCAACTTTTGTTCAGTGTTCCGGTTTGTTTTTTACTAAATAAGCATTAATATACAGGGCGTATAAAAATAGAGGTCACGGATTTAAGAGTGGATAATACATCTCAAAACAATAAAAAAAAGTTTTATAAACATATATCTGGAAATGCCTAGGTTCAGAGCTATAGCGATTTTAATATTTTATTTCTGTCATGCACAACTCATACTTTTAACATTACAATAAAATGATAGAGGCCATTTACATCGGAAAACAGTCAATTATAAATTATAAAAAATGTTCAAAATGTTCACCTTGAACTTCAATACAACATTCTAATCTTCGTCCTATTGTAAATGGCCACTATGATTTTATTGTAATGTTAAAAGTATGAGTTATATATGACAGAAATAAAATATTAAAATCTGCTCTGAAACAAGGTATTTCCGGATATATGTTTATATGAACTTTTTTTATTGTTTTGAGATGTTTTATCCACCCTTAAATCCGTGACCTCTATTCTGTATATAGTCATCTTTTTTTTCAAAACCTTGAGAAATGTTAATATTTATCCAGGAACATTAGAATCCATCGGCGACAAAAATCGCATTGAATTTTTTTTCATTATATGGTTTTAAATGCCTTCCTTATTAACAACATAATTAAAAGTTCCCACCAATCCGACTTGTGCTGCCCGATGGCGTAAAATTGATACCTTTCTACTGTTTTTTGTTCTTACAACTTCGCGTTGAACAATATGATTCTGTATACATATAATCGTATAAAGTTTGAGAATTGTGTTGTTTAAGTTCAATACGAATTTGTAGAAATACATGTAAAAATATAAGCGTGTAAAGCCGGCATTAATCGTTAATATTTTTTTGTTATAAAGAATTTTTGTTTTTATTTTGAATTAATGTATCATATGTATCATAATCAAATGTTGCTTTAATTATTATTGTAGTACTATAAAGAATAATAAACTGTATCTAAAATAATTCATGGTTCATAAAAGACGCTTAATTGTCTTCAAATTACGACGCTCACCTTTCTATCATTCTTAGCGATGTCACACAGAGGAAATATATATGGGGGCAAGTCGACGTTTTTATTTTATTTCTGTTGCTCTAAGGGTGGTGGTACTACCTTTAATTTTAATGGAGCTAGCTCTAGAGAACCTGGAGCTTGCTTTTGACTTGAATACATTACCGGGGGGTGCCAAGTCGACGATTTAATTTTATTTCTGGTGCTCTAAGGGTGGTGGTGTTAGCTTTAATTTTAATGGAGCTAGCTGGAGCTAGCTCTGAGGAATCTGGAGCTAGCTTTTGACATGAATACATTACCGGGGGGTGCCAAGTCGACGATTTAATTTTATTTCTGGTGCTCTAAGGGTAGTGGTGTTAGCTTTAATTTTAATGGAGCTAGCTGGAGCTAGCTCTGAGTAATCTGGAGCTAGCTTTTGACTTGAATACATTACCGGGGGGTGCCAAGTCGACGATTTTATTTTATTTCTGGTGCTCTAAGGGTGGTGGTGTTAGCTTTAATTTTAATGGAGCTAGCTGGAGCTAGCTCTGAGGAACCTGGAGCTAGCTTTTGACATGAATACATTACCGGGGGGTGCCAAGTCGACGATTTAATTTTATTTCTGGTGCTCTAAGGGTGGTGGTGTTAGCTTTAATTTTAATGGAGCTAGCTGGAGCTAGCTCTGAGGAACCTGGAGCTAGCTTTTGACATGAATACATTACCGGGGGGTGCCAAGTCGACGATTTAATTTTATTTCTGGTGCTCTAAGGGTAGTGGTGCTAGCTTTAATATTAATGGAGCTAGCTGGAGCTAGGTTAGAAGTATAAGGAGCTTGCTTTTCACATCAAATATTTGGCTTGAAGGGGCTAGCATCGATTTCCCCCCCCCCCCCGAATGTAACCCTTAATATCTCCGCTAATAATTAGGAGCTAGCTATATGATTGGTGGAGCTAGCTGGTGCTAGCTCTAGTGACTCTAGAGCTAGCTTTTGACTCGAATTCATTACCGGGGGGGGCCAAGTCGACGATTTAATTTTATTTCTGGTGCTCTAAGGGTGGTGGTGCTAGCTTTAAATTTATTGGAGCTAGCTGGAGCTAGGTTAGAAGTTTCTGGAGCTTGCTTTTCACATCAAATATCTGAATTGAAGGGGCTAGCATCGATTTGGCCCCCCCCCCGAATGTAACCCATAATATCTCCGCTAATAATTAGGAGCTAGCTATATGATTGGTGGAGCTAGCTGGAGCTAGCTCTAGTGAATCTGGAGCTAGCTTTTGACTCGAATATAT